>CM061141.1:116311115-116483119 GCA_030789695.1 Scilla litardierei
ATCATTCAAGAATGTACAATGCATATCCTCCACCACATCTCTATGCTAGAAATAATGTTCCTAAGAAGCATGCACCACATAGAAATCCAACGTATATGCATGCAACTAGGAATAGGACTCCCAAGATGTACACTATTTGGGGTCCTAAGAACACTAGTCTAAATGTTAGGAATGCTTATGTTGATTCCTACTTTCATGATGTAATTATAAATAGTAACTATGTTGGGAAGCGGAAGTCCACTTGGACTTGGCTTCCAAAGGGCTAATCCCCTTGGACCCAACAAACATTAGGTACCATAAGCTTATGGTATATTATATAGGTACCCAATAGAAAGAAGAAGAGCAATAAATGTCTTATTAGCTCTAAAGGGAAAGGATGGATTCTTGATAGCGGTTGCTCCAAACACATGACGGGAGATCCATCATTGCTCTCCGAAGTGATTATCATCAAGGATGGTGCAACGGTCACTTTTGGAGGTAATCAAAAGGGAACCATCATTGGAGTAGGTATCGTTGGTAATCCTTCCAAACCCTTAATTACTAATATTTATCTTGTTAGTGGTTTATGTCACAATCTCATTTCCATTAGTCAACTTTGTGACAAAGGTTACAAGGTTAACTTTGGAGAAGGATTGTGTACTATTGTTGATTATGATTCAAATGTTTTATTTTCCGGTATTAGGCGTAAAAATATTTATTATTTGAGCTTGTCTAAAACCGTAGAACATTGCTTAGTTGCTAACACAAGTGAACAACTATTATGGCATCGCCGTTTTGGTCATGTTCATTTCAAGCACTTATATAAGTTAGCTAAGCATGATCTAGTCAAAGGTTTTCCTAAGATTGCTTTTAATAAGAAAAACTTTTGTGTTTCATGTCAAAGAGGTAAGCTAAGTAAATCTTCATTTAAGCTTAAAGAAGGGATTAGTTCTAAGAGGCCCCTAGAACTTCTACATCTAGATTTATTTGGGCCAACTAGAACCGCTTCTTTAGGTAATGCTCATTATGGACTAGTTGTCGTTGACGACTTTTCTAGATTTACTTGGGTTTCTTTCTTAACTAATAAGAATGAAGCTCATGAAGAGTTTACCAAATTTGCAAAGAAGATTCAGAATCTTTTAGGATCCACCATTATCACTATTCGTAGTGATCATGGAGGAGAATTTGAGACTGAGTCTTTTACTAAGTTTTGTGATGACTCCGGGATAACTCATAACTTTTCCTTTCCTCGTGCACCACCACAGAACGGTGTTGTAGAAAGAAAGAATAGGACTCTTATTGAGTGTGCTCGCACTATGCTCCATGATAGTCATTTAGGACTACAATTTTGGGCAGAAGCAGTGCACACGACATGTTATGTGCTCAATAGGATCCTAGTGAGACCCCGAACAAACAAAACTTGTTTTGAGTTGTTTTATGATAAAAGCCTCAAGTGAAATATTTTCGTGTTTTTGGTTCAAAATATTTTATGAAGAACACCTTTGGTAATTTAGACAAATTCGAGCCAAGATCCGATGAAGGAATTTTTGTTGGATATTCCACACGTAGCAAAGCCTACCGGATATACAACAAAACTTCTTCAACAATTGAGGAATCACTTCATGTATCCTTTTATGAAGATTTTGATTTTCCTCATGTTGATGATGATAATGTAGATATTCTTTGTGATTCTCTTAATAATGTTAAGATTAATAATTCTATTGTTGAGACTAACACTTCTAACGAAGTTGTTGAAGTTGTTCCTAGTGATCCAGGTATACTCAAAGCTTATCCAACCGTTCGCAACCATCCCCATAACCAAATTATTGGAGATATTGGTGTGGGTGTTCGAACGAGATCAAGAATTGAAGAATTCTCCCATTGCGCATTCGTCTCTACCATTGAGCCAAAGAACATTCAAGAAGCTTGTGAGGATAGCTCTTGGATAGTGGCAATGGAAGAAGAACTAGCGCAATTCGAGAGAAGCGAAGTTTGGGAACTTGTACCTCTTCCAAGTGGTCACCAAGTTATTGGGACCAAATGGATCTTCAAGAACAAGACGGATGAAAACGAGGTAATCACACGGAACAAAGCAAGGTTAGTAGCTCAAGGCTACCGGCAAGAGGAATGTATTGATTTCGAAGAATCCTTTGCCCCCGTAGCTAGATTAGAAGCTATTAGGTTGCTTTTATCTTTTGCATTCCATAAGAATTTTAAATTATTTTAAATGGATGTTAAAAATGCATTTTTAAATGGGTTTGTCAATGAAGAAGTCTAGGTTTCTCAACCTCCCGGTTATTATTCATGAGAAATTTCCAAACCATGTTTTCAAACTTAAGAAAGCGTTGTATGGATTGAGACAAGCTCCTAGAGCTTGGTATGATCGTCTTAAGACCTTTCTTTTGAATTTAGGTTTTAAAATGGGAGAAGTTGATTCTACATTCTTCATTAAAGATTATGAAAATGACATTCTTTTGATTCAAGTTTATGTAGACGATATTATTTTCGGTTCTACTAACTTTACTCTTTGTCAAGAATTTTCCAAGTCTAAGAAGGATGAGTTTGAGATGAGCCACATGGGAGAACTCACCTACTTCCTTGGATTGGAAATTCGACAAATGGAGAATGGCACTTTCATACATCAGACAAAGTACACAGGGGAGCTTATTAAGCGATTCGGGATGGAATCGTCTTCGAGCAAAAGGACTCCCATGAGTAGTACTACTCATCTACACAAGGATGAAAGCGGAAAAGATGTAGACGTTCGTCTATATCGAGGTATGATCGGTAGCTTGCTTTACTTAATCGCTAGTAGGCCTGATATCATGTTTTCCGTATGTATTTGTGCTAGATATCAAGCAAGACCTAAGGAGTCACACTTGATTGCGGTTAAACGAATATTTTGTTATCTCAATCAATCCCTAGATTATGGGTTACTTTACCCTAAGTCTAGCACATACGATTTAATCTCATACAGTGATGCCGACTTTGCCGGATGCAAGTCCGACAGGAAAAGTACTAATGGCACATGCCATTTCTTAGGAAATTCCTTAGTTTCTTGGTTTTCTAAGAAACATAATTCGGTGTCATTGTCCACGACTGAAGCGGAATATATTGCCGCGGGTCTAGCATGTGCACAAGTTCTTTGGATGAGATACACTCTTAGTGACTATGGTGTCAATTGTGATACTTGCACTATCATGTTTGATAATCAAAGTGCTATTTGTCTTTCTAATAATCTGGTACACCACTCCCGTACCAAACACATAGACGTGAGACACCATTTTATAAATGATCATGTAGCTAAGAAGGACATCATCTTAGAGTACATTGAAACCCAAAAACAAATTGCCGATATCTTCACTAAACATCTTAAAGAAGATTCATTTGTGAGGTTGCGTGGAGAATTGGGAATTATGGGTGAATCTGAAATCTAGAAGCTCAATTTTCATGCTATAACTCCTTATTGAGCTCATATCTTTTTGATTGTCTTTCTTCATGTGCTTTATTGTTTTATGAGATTAAGAAAGGCAATTGTGACTTATTTGATTTCATGAGTTTTGAAATTGATTGGAGTAATTTGTGTTTCAATAGATTTATTGTTTTCATAATGATTTTACGATGTATTTGTGATTAGAGTATAGGTCCTAGGGTGAGTGTTCTTATTCTCTGGAATTCTATCTCACTGTGCTCTTTTGGACCAGGACAGACGACTGTCTTTCCTTCGACAGTCGCCTGTCCTACTCTATTTCCTCAGTCTGAGAATTGGTATCTTTCGTACAGCCGACTGATGACTATTTTACAGTCGACTGTTAACTTAACAGGTGACTGCATTTTAGTCATCAGGCGACTGTACTCTCTGTCGAATTTTTACAGTGCTCTCTGTTCTTTTTTCTGAACTGTATTAATTCTCGGCCAGCCGACTGTTGAGTATATGTCAGTCGACTGTCCAATGGACAGGTGACTGCATATTACTTGCCAGTCGACTGCCCATCTTTCTGAGCTTTAATTTTATCACTTCATCCAGTCGACTGACTTTTGTTCATCAGTCGACTGTCTCTTGATTTGTCGGTTCATGTGATTTGATCCGAGCCGTCGATTCCTTGATCCAACGGCTCAGATTGATTTCCCCAATTTTATATTTAGTCTATGCGACCACTTCCCCACGTCGACTTTCTCTCTCCTCCGCTTCGACTGTTCAACTTCCCGCTCGTTTTTCTTTACAAAAACGGTCGATTTCGCCTCTTAAACCGTCGATCTACCCCTAATCGTCGTCGTCGATCGCGTTCTGCCGTTGCCTTCG
This sequence comes from Scilla litardierei, assembly GCA_030789695.1. Classification (NCBI taxonomy): domain Eukaryota; kingdom Viridiplantae; phylum Streptophyta; class Magnoliopsida; order Asparagales; family Asparagaceae; genus Scilla; species Scilla litardierei. The sequence goes on from CM061141.1 coordinate 116,315,398, forward strand.
ATCTTCTTCTCCTTGATCGTCTGTGCTTCCTCTTGGTTTGCTTCTTTCACTTACTCTTTGTCGTTTCGTTTTCTTCGCTTTAGTTTCTCCTTCTCTTGTTTCCATGGCTCCTAAAACTAAGGGAAAAGAGAAGATCGATGCTCCTAAACGTTCTAGGGCACCCAAGAAACTCATTGCCAAGAGAAAGAAACCCTATAAAGCCCGAACCAAGCATGCCCTGTCACCCGTGCGTTCATCTTCGTCGGGTTACTCTCCTTCTGCTTCTTCTAGCGATGCTCAGCCTTTGATTCATCGTCAGCGCAAGCCTACTAGTGTTCACATCAGTGAGCCTATTGCTGAGAACCCTCTTGTGTCTCCTTCTGTGTCCAGTTCTTCTGAAGAGACTCCTGCCGTACCCCCCTCTAATCCCCTAGTTCCCATTTTCCGAGACGATATTTGTCTGGCAAAGTTTCACTCTCTCCTACGGATCAACCTACTTAGGGAGCGGTACATTGCTTTCCCCGCCTTCACTGCTGAGAGACTATCTGACATTCTTTCCGCTACTCACCTGGCCGATCTTTTTCGCTTCTTTCAGAGCGAGTCCCCCCAGAGCCTATACATTTCTGGTAAAGCTCTTCTATGCGAACCGCGTTCGCGGTGAGTATTCGTCTACAGGGATCCTCGATACTATCGTTCAGGGAACCCACATTCAGATCACTCCCTCTCTCTTAGGGACTATTCTTAGGATTCCTTCTGTCGGTTCCCTTCCCACTGATATCTGCATCTCTGAGATTGATGATCTTGACCAGTCTGTTCTCTGGGATATGTTTCGAGAGGTACCTTTAGCTCTTGATTCGGGTGTCAGATCATCTATGTTCTCTGCACGAGGTTGGTCTGTTCACCTAGTGGTGAAGTCCAACATCCTTCCGAGATATGGATCGTCTGACCAGCCGTCTCAGGATATACTAAAGTGTATGTATGCTATTTTCTCTGGCATGCCCGTGAACTGGGCCGGTGTCCTCCTTGATAGGATGGACAAGGTTGAGTTCACGTCCTCCTCGTCTCACATTCCTTACGGTGGTCTTTTGACTTGTGTCTTCCGCCACTTTGGTATTGACTTGACTTGTTACGAGCCCATGCCCTTTGGTCCTCTCCTCGATGCTTCTGCAAAGTCGATATCTTCTTCGGCTCTGCAGACTGCCTCGAAGAAGAGGAAGTCTACTTCAGCTCCATCCTCATCCACTGTGCCTCCAGCTGACTTGCCTTCTTCATCTGCTGCATCATCTCAGGATACTCTTTTGGCGATGGTCTCTGGTATCTACAGATTGCTGTCTCTCTCTTTCCTCCATCAGGAAATTCCCTTCCCTGAGGATTTGAGACAGTTTGTTCCCCAGCCTCTTGTGCCTCCTCAGCCTTCTGGTGTCATCGAGCCTCCTGGTGTTGATTCTACACAGGATGTTGCTGCTACTGCTACTGTTGCTCCTTCTGACCCTCCTCCAGAGGATACTCCTGCTGCTACAGAGCCAGCTTCCTCGTCTGCAGCCCCTGGAGATGCTCACTCTTAGATAGATGTTTGAGTGATGTTATTTTGAGTGATGATATATGTTTTGTCTTTGTATGATGGATGATGCTGTCTATGACTTTTATATATGTATGGTGATACACTTTGATGTCGTCATGATGGTGTATTTTTTTGTTGATCATGATGTATCTTTTTGGGATGGCTATGTAGATGACCATCAGTTGATGTACTCAGTCTCTACATATATATATATATATATGATGTTGCACCCTCTCTTATGTCACACTATGCTATATTGTTTATCTTATCTGTGTGATGAATTTGATATGTTGTGTTCATGTATGCTTCACTCTCCTTGATGTACTTTTGAGACAATATATGGATTTGATATTGGTTATTTCATGCTCTCCTTGATGTGATGAATTTGTGAAAATTACTGTCATTTCGTATATCTAAAATGTTGATATTGGATTTCAATTCCATTACTCACATGTGTATATGATGAGATTTTATGAGTTTTTGATTCGATATATCTTTATACTCCTTGATTGTTGTTAGTTCGTATTTAGCACTATTATTGTTGTTGTTATTTGCTCCCACCTTTTTGGATAATGCCATAGGGGGAGAGAAATAAACATACAAGATTCTTAATGGATGTGCAAATATGTTCTAACGCTTGAATCTAAGATTTTCGTTGCCTTAGATTCAAGGGGAGTAAGATTACAATGAATAGGGATTTTATTTCCTAGATTTCTTGAATTGAATTCATTCATATCTCACTCATTTGCTTCAATTGTTATGTAGATGCTCTAATATTTGTTGACTAACTTGATTAGCATATTTGTAGGGGGAGTAAGTTTTCATTACGCACAATTATTTATCTTTTTGTTTATATTTGTTTGTCATCATCAAAAAGGGGGAGAATGTTGAGTACTGGACTTCTCCCTACTTGGTGTTAATTATGAGCAAACATAAATACTTGTGACTAATCCCCTATTTTGCAGTTAATCCATTGCCTAAGACTATTATGAAGATAATCTAGCAATGGATGACTCACAAACGTAATTGAAGGCAAATGATATGAATTGGATGATCGTAGATTGATGATTGAAGCTCCGTAAAGACTTCAAGCTCATACGATGGAAAGAAGAGATTATTCGTCAATGTAATTTTTCTTTTATCTCTTCTAGTATGTAGCTTAGAAGTAGAACTTTGATGTAGCACTCACACACTCCTACATTCTGTCATAAGGACATCTTTAGACCTTTGTCCTTTGATCCCAATTCAATTCTCTTTTGTTTGTGCTAGGATTGTTCATAACAGCCAACTGCTTAACAGTTTACAGTCGCCTGTCTTAAAAACAGTCGACTGTGTTTTGTTCTTCAGTCGCCTGTTATGCACAGACTATTACAATGTAGTTTTGGGCCTTACTCTGATTATTTCGCACAGGCTACTGTTGAACGATTCACAGGCGCCTGTCCTAGTGACAGTCGACTGTGTATTGTAAATTAGTCGCCTGTCTCTCCTTGCCCAAACTCTGTTTTGATTTGACTTCTACGGCCAGTCGACTTATGCTGTATATACAGTTGACTGTCTATTAGATCAGTCGATTGTCTATACTGCAACATTCGCATGTCTGTAAGTCATTTCTTTGACTCAGCTCTCTGGAAATTTCTCTTGATTTTGACAGTCGTCTGTTTAAGGTTTTACAGTCGCCTGTTCTGATTAACAGTCGACTGTATTACTTGAATCAGTCGTCTGTCCTGTATCTTGTGAGATTTCCAGTATTTGTCTAACTTACTCTTCTCTCGGCCAGTCGCCTGTCGAAGAAATTACAGTCGCATGTTGGTTTAACAGACGAATGTCTTTGATTCATCAGTCGACTTTCCACGTGGTAAGTTATCGTTATGAATTCTCACCTACCCTTGCTGACTGTGCAACAGTCGACTGTGGATTGTTCAACAGTCAACTGTCACGAGTTCAGATTATATCCGTTGAGATTTTTCTCACGGATTTCGATTGGGTTTTTACCTAGACTGTTTTGTGGATTTGAGAAAGCTATAAATAGAGCTTCTACTGTTTCATTGGAAGGTTACTCATTCATTGCAAAAATCCTTCAAGCTTTCATTTCCAAAGATCAAAGTTTTCAAATCCAAAGCCATAAGTATTTTCAAATCTTGTTCTCTTGCTCTCCAACCTAGAACCAAAGATTCATCTTCTAAGCAATTGGTGCAGTCAAGAGAAAGGGCTTTTCTCCTCTCTTCCAAGAGAGTTCTTCAACACACATCACACTTCTCCTCCAAGTTCTACTTCAAGTCATAGGTGATTGTAAGTGTTGCTTTCAAATTTCATAACTTCTTTATTTGAATTGTGCTCTCGGTTGTGAGAGTGGTTTTTGCTTGCTCCCTGGTTGTGGGAGTCAAGGACATCGATTGTATTCGATTGCACTTGTAGGGTTGCTACAAGTGGGCTTTAAGGAAACCTCAAGTTAGGGTTCTAACTTGAGTATTCTGCGGTATCCGGGTGGTAGGGACGTAGGATTACCGGGAACAAGTCGGGAGTTGACTTGGGTAACCCGAACCCTTGAAACATATCTGCGTTTGCTTGTGTTTCTCTTTGGGTTGTTTTTCAATTCCGCACTATTTGTTGGATTGCATTTTATTTGGCGTAAATTCCTTTTAAATTTGCATAAAGACTATTCAACCCCCCTTCTAGTGTTTTCCCCATAGACAGGGTCCTTACATGAAGTGCACTGTCTTGGTCAATCGATCTACGATCACCCAGACATCATCATTCTGCTTCTTACTCTTGGGCAGGCCAGTCATGAAGTCCATCTGATGTGCTACCATTTCCACTTCGGAATGGGCAATGGCTGTAATAAGCCGGCAGTCCTCTTATGTTCAGCCTTCATCTGTTGGTACACAATACAATTTGCCACGCTCCGTGCGAAGCTTCTCTTCATGCCATGCCACCAGTAATGCTGTCGTAGATCCTGATACATCTTGGTAACTCCAGGATGTATAGAGTAAGGAGAGATGTGAGCTTCCTCCAACAGCTCCTCTCTGATGACGCCAGATGGTACACAGATCCTGTCCTCAAACCTCACGGATCCATCTGCATGAATCTTAAACTCTAGCCTCTGGCCTGCTATTACCATGTCTTTGATCTTCCATAGCTTCTCATCGTCCATCTGAGTAGTCTTGATCCTCTCCACCAACGTCGACTAGATGTGCATGCCCATCAAATATGCAGTCATCCCTGGTAGAATCACTTCTATACCCATGTCTCGAAACTCTTGCTGCAACCTCCACTGAGTCGTAAGCATCATCGCCACTAGTAGACGACTAAGTGCATCAGGTACGACATTGACCTTCCCAGGATGGTGCTGAAGGTCAATATCATAATCTGCCATGAGCTTGACCCATCGTCTCTGACGCATGTTAAGCTCCTTCTGAGTGAAGAGATACTTCAGACTCTTATGATCCGATAACACCTTCACGTGCTCCCCTAATATGAAGTGCCTCCAAATCTTTACTGTAAAAATCACTGCGGCCAACTCAAGATCATGAGTGGGGTAGTTCTTCTCATGGATCTTCAACTGCCTGGATGCATATGCTACGACTCGACCGTGCTGATGTAGCATGCATCTAATCCCTTGCCAGATGCATCACAGAAAACTTCGAATCCCCCTGATCGGTCTGGAATGATCAAAATGGGTGCAGTCGTCAACCTCTTCTTCAGTTCCTGGAAAGCATCCTCACTTGCCTTCGACAAAACAAACACCGCATCCTTTCTCATTAATCGTGTCATGGCTCCTGCGATCTTCGAGAAGTCTTTGATAAACCTCTGGTAGTAGCCAACGAGTCCTAAGAAACTTCGAATCTCGGTCACCATTCGGGGGACTGGCCAGTTTTGAACAGCTGCCACTTTTTCTGGATCGATAGTGATCCCTTCTCCGGACACCACGTTGCCTAGAAACGCCACCTCGTTTAGCCAGAACTTACACTTACTAAGTTTGGCATAAAGCTGGTGTCTTCTCATGGTCTCGAGAACCTTCCTGAGGTACTCTTTTTGCTCCACCGCATTATTCGAGTAGATGATAATTTCGTCGATATAGACAACTACGAACTTGTCCAAGTATTCGGTTCATGAGACTCATAAATATCACGGGTGCATTGGTCACACCAAACGGCATTACTAAGTACTCATAATATTCGTATCTGGTTCTGAATTCCGTCTTGGGAACATCTTCGTCTTCCACCTTCACTTGATGGTACCCTATCCTCCGATCCAGCTTCGAATATATGCTTGACCCACCGAGCTGGTCGAAAAGATCGTCGATGCACGGTAGAGGGTATTTGTTCTTCACGGTGACTTTGTTCAGCTCGTGGTAGTCAACGCACATACGTAGGGATCTGTCTTTCTTCTTCACCAACAATATATGAGATCCCCAGGGAGATACACTGGGTCGTATCCATCACTTCTTCAGTAGTTCATCAAGTTGGGCCCGCAATTTTTCTAGCTCAGATGGTGCTAAACGATATGGTCCCTTGGACATTGGCTGGGCTCCTGGCATTAGTTCGATGGCAAATTTGAGGGTGTGATCCGGAGGCAAACCTATAAGGTCGTCTGGAAACATATTTATGAACTCTTGAAGCACCTCCAGTATTTCGAGCTCAGCTTCCATTGTGGCTGCTACTGCTTCGGCCGACCTGGCTCTGTACTTCACCGGACCTACAGACCTGCTTCCACTAATGAACTCGAACTTTGGATGATCAGGAATATCGAAGGCTACCCTCCTTCGACAACAGTGGATGGTGGCATGGAAAGTTCCCACCAATCCATCCCGAACACAGCATCAAAGTTCGGGATATTTATCATCATGAAATCAGCGAATACCACTCGTCGACAAATCACTACGTGGCATTGAGGATATCCACTGGTCACCTTTATCACTCTGCCACCTGTGTTGACGTTCCAATCGGTAGTTAAAGTTTTGACAGGAACGGTGTGGGTGCAAACGAATCGACTCGCCAGAAAGTAGTGTGATGCTCCCGAGTCGAACAAGGAGAGGGCGGGTTTCCCAGCTACTAGTACGACACCTAGGTTACAAACATTAATCTAAGAAACCAATGTTAATGAAAGAAATGATTCACTAACTTTGCTAGAAATATACATGTGATCACTTTACTGGTAGCCCCGGCCTCTTCGACGGTCATGGTGTAAGCATGACGTTTCGGTGGTGGTTGATGCCTTGCTTACCGAAACACTCTCTGCTGTGGAGGTAGAGGTGGACGATGTGGAGTGTTCCAAGTCGGGGCAGCATGAGGGGGGGCTGGGGCTGGAGCACGTGGCTTAAAATATGGGCAATCACTAGCCATGTGTCCTGACACCCCCACACACTAGACAAAGGCCTAAAAAACTTCGACACTTAGATTTGAAGTGTCCAGGCTTCCCACAAAAATGGCAGACTGGGTGGGCCTGTTGCTGTTGCCCTGGTTTCTTAAACTGAGTCTGTTGAATAGGGTGGTGCATATGTGGCCGTCTGCTTGTCCTAGAATGGGTCATCAGGGGCCTCACAAGAGCTGACAGTCTAATCTCTTCCTCCGCTTACTTCTCGACCATCTCATAGTTATAGGCAATGGTCAGAACTGTAGCATGCGTGGTCGGACCAACTTCCTCCGAATCTCAATTTTAAGTCCCTGCTGAAAATGTTGGACTCGAGTCAATGCATCCGTAACCATCTCTGGGGCAAACTTGCTGAGCCTGAAAAACTCAGCGTCATACTGGTCTACAGTCATTGAGCCTTGCTTCAGGTTGATGAACTTCTTCCTCATCATGATCTTTTCCTGTGGCAGAAAATACTGGGCGTTGAAGGTACTAGTGAAGACATCCCACGTAATCGACAATCCTAAGTGGTCTTCTACCGCCTGCCACCAGTCTCGAGAACCATCAGTCAGTTGCCTCTTGGCAGTAGTCACATATGCTTCTTCTCGAATCTGATATGCTCTCAGATCATCAGTGATGCCCCTAAGCCATTCCTCTGCTTGGAGATGGTTCTCATTCCCAGTGAATGTCTTCGGGTTCATCACTCGAAAGTGGTAAGCACTCGGGTCAGCTTTCGGCTCTCTAAGAAAAGCCTGTCTAATCCATTGATGAAGGGTATAAATACCCCGCATGAAATCTTCTGCAGTCAATGGTGCAGTCGGGAGTCCTGTCGTGTCTGGACCGTTGTTGGCTCCATTGCCAACATCATTCTGGTTGGGACCCTCATTCAGGTGATTGGTCCTAGATCCAAAAGCACCGTCCTTGATTCCTGAAGCATTCTTTTCTATTGCTTACCTGTGTTTCATAAGGTTTGATCAGTTCCATTGAGTATTTTATACGACACATTCTGAACTTCATGTACTGTTCATGTGGTATTTAGCACGGACCTGCATGGGCCATCAAACTTGTAACGACCCACTCCCGAGGCCCGTTACTGTTCGGTACATGCACAAGTCCTGCTAGACACCAATGAAGTCAATACATGCTCTGTTACAGAAATATGCCAAATACGCATGCATGAAAATGAAATACAAACTTATTACAAAACAGCAGCATACAAAAAGGAAATACAGACCGAAAACAAATACACACCAAGCCACACTCTGGAAAAGAAAAGCATAAGATAATATAACACTCTCACACTCACTCTCAGTAATCAGCGTCCTCCTGGTCAAACTCAAATGCAAACTCGACGTCTGCTAATTCAGGTGTCACCTCTCCACCTATAAGGTATCTGGCGGGTCCACCATAAAAAGAAGGGTCGCCAGGATCAGACGTGTCATGCCCCATTCCCCAGGATACCCGGCATTAATTAAATTTTTTTCCAAGTATCCTGAAGAATGAGGGTGATGAGAGAGGAAAAGAAAGAGAAAGGAGAAACTGAACAAGCAAGCCACTGCGCTCATGCTAGGATCGTACAAGTGAAGCTTCACATTAATATCAAAACAACACCATAAATAACTTAGATCAATAACAACATATCATATATAACGACTTCCATTAATTTACATAGCCTAGGTACACCACTACATATACACCATCACTCTCCACCTCCAAAACAACCATGTCACTACATAAGCTACATCTACCACCAAGTGCTACTCCTGAAACCCAACTCCAATTCACATCCAACCATGCTACCTCTGCTACTTGAAAAATAGGGAGGAGCACGTCAATGCGTGCCCCAGTAGGAATCCACTTGGATTTGGAACACCAGTTTAAGGTTATCAACCAATAAGCAAGGCATGAGAAATAAGACGTGTAAACTAAATAATATGGAGGAATGCAAATAGCTAAGTGAGGGATCATACTTGCGGCTTGATATCGAGTTACTGCAATAAAAGGGTTAGCACGAATAGTAATACAGATATTCAAGCTAATACTATCTAATAAGATAAGTACAAGTGCTAGAGGTATGTCACAGCATCACAAGCAAAGCAGGTGAAAGAAAGAGGGAAGGTGCCACCAACATGAGAATCTAACATGTGCAATTCTTATTTTTATGATTGAGTTAATTAATTGAATTAATTGGGAACTTGCATAAACAGTGTGATACCAGGACCCTGGACTTCACCCCAAATTTGGCGTGAAAATAGCACACGGCGTAGTGGACACGGCAATTGTACGACACCGGGCCTCTCAGCTCCCCCGTCCCTGGCAGGAGTGAGGCTCTCCCACAATAACACAACCTCCGTATGTCCCCTCCACTCCCGATAAAGGCGAGTGGGTATGATATCACATATCACACAATCATTTCCCCCAACTTCTCAGTACATGCCTCATATCCACAATTTACTCAAATTCCACCTAAAACCCAGGTTTTGCTAACTCACCCTCATTAGAGCGGACTGAGACATTTAAGAGTTTCATTTTATCATTTTAGTAATGAAGGAGTCATGTTGCATGGCATCACATTCCATATTTATACCAACATGGGTCATGCACCGAAGTGCCATGCCCTCCATTGTAATTCAAATCACATATCAAATGGGTCATGCATCCAAGTGTCATGCCCTTCATCATAGACATTTCATCTCATCATTCCTAACATATGAAACCATGCTTTTCATGACCCCATCATCACTAATTTATAACACGGTTCATGATACAAGTGTTTACAAGCCCATTTCTCATATTACTCACTTTTCATTTCATTGTGGTATTTTCACAAACACGTGGTGAACGTGACGTGTATGTCCATAAGCACATTAGCAATCCATTGGAAAAACATATTATTAATCCACCTTCCATGTAAAAACAATAATCATGCACCATAGCAGGTAGTATAACAACAATACACAAGTTATCACACTGTTTAACTACTTCAGCTTGCAGGAAATGTATCTGCAGTCCTAAAAGATGGATGACATCACCCAATTATAGTCAGAATTTTACAAAACTTTCTAAATGAAAGTTAAAGATATGTTAGTCCTGGGTTTACAGATAACATTTCATGTAAAAATATTAAGTATCTGATTTCTAGTGAATTATTTAGTAAAGTGTGTCAAATCTGTTTTTAAGTCAGATTTCAGGGTCTGTATTGAAAGCCAATTTTGGGCATGTTGTAACCAAAAATTCGATATATAAGTACTGTGATGAACTTTTAGAAAAACTTGTTAAATTTCCAACAAGACCAAGAACATAAAATTCCCATGTGCTTGCAGGTACTGAGGACAATTATATTGAACTGTGTCAAGACTGAAGATCATACAGACATGTTGTAAAGATATAATTTTTACTCCATATTTCTGAATTGAACATATATCAAAATTTATATGATTTTGGGGTAGAACTTCAAGATCTACCAGAATAAAATTTTTTCAATACCAAATTTGAGCTACAGTAACTGTAATTACATTAACAACAAACATCAGGATTTCTGAATTTCAAATGAATGGTTTTGCTTGGAATTTCAAGGGGGTTTCACATGAAAATTGAATCATGGCACCTTAATTTCATTTCCACTACTTCATATTGGTAAAACATGAAATATAAATATGATGGAAAGAAACCCTAAATAAATTCCCAAAGCCAAGTTGGATTCCTACCTCACAACATGATTTTTTCCTCCTTGTCATCTTTTCTTCTCTACTTCTTTCTCCCTTGAAGCAAGCTTGACTCCCTTCTAATTGAGATTAGAAATTAGGGGTTTTGAGTTGAAGAAGATGGTGGAAATGGAAGAGGGGTGGCCGGCCATGTAGGTAGGAGAGAAAAAAAAGAAAAAAAAATGAAAAGAGAGAAGAAAAGTATGCTAAATAAAAAGATAGAACTTTCTCCCAAAATATCTATACCTAGAAGCATACTAGGATAAGCATGAGACATGTTAAATGACCAAAATACCCTCCCAAAAATACCCCTCAACTTTCACTTATTTACAAGTTTGCCATTACTTTATGCACCGACCACTTAAGTATGTACATGCAGCACTTTTGGTCCAAATGACCATTTTTCCACTCGCCTTTCTAAAAATTTACGGGGGTTGCCATTGACACCTAACCCCTTTCACACTTGCATGGCTTCCTTACACATACCCATGCATGCCTACACATGCATACATGACCCACGCACACACGTCCAACACATTCCTGTTGTTTTACACCCACGACGTCATTTGCACTTCTCCCGCATTCACATTTCGCTTTCTCTTCCATTAGCACGTATTACGGCCTAATCTCCCTTGCACTACGTCACATACATTGATATCTACGCTTATTTCATGCCCACGTATGCATCGTAGGTAGAAATACCACGTGTGTTCAGTAGAATACCCGTATAGTGCCAAATAGGGCTTGACAAGACGTAACTCAAAGTATCTCTAGCATGAAAATTAAAACAATATAAAAGTATGGCAAACTAGCGGGGACAAAAAGTAAAAGAGCATACAATAACGGTATGGAAATAGATCAGAATTATAGTTCTGTAGATTTACAACTTTCACAATATATTAGCAATTAAAAGAAACATTATTAAAGATGACAAGTTTATGAGAGTATAAATGTGCCGAACCTAGAACGTGATTTATAATGCGAAGTACAGTGAGCAACCAAGAGTCCACCTGATACCACGGGTGCACGAACCTGGGTTAAACCAAAACTGTGCCAATCGATACATGCAATACTGTCCAAGACATGCAATACTATTCAAGAATCTATGATCAAGTCTGTGAATTTGTCACCATCCAACTTTGAAGGGGTTGCTAGAACCCGAACGGGGACAACAACAAAGATTGGACTGGTCGCTCCCGCACACTCGCTATTATAAGTTACCCCAAAACCCCAAGTGTGTGTGATGTTACCGTATTTGCAATTTAGGTATCATTATCTATATTGACACATTTTACGATCAAGTATGACTCGTAGTCCGATCGAGTCGTTTACGATACTGTGCAGCTTATCAACCTTATCTAACTGTTCAAATGAATCACTTTGCTAATGTAATAAAACCAGTTTAGCATGCATCGTTAAAGTTTTTAAAACCCATCGTTAGGGTATGATGAGTTATCGATACGCCGTGTCGTAAACGGTGTGGTTCGATCAGCGGTACGATATCTGGGTTCACATGTGTTACAAAGCAAGCTAGCTACACCACTTATAAAGTCAACTTAAATATTAATACTAATACACGAATACATATCTATCGTAAAATAATTTATAATGAAATTATAAAACTAATTTTATATATTAGCTTAAACTAATATATATTAACTTAAACTAATATTTCATAACTTAAATAAAACTTTATAACTAACAGATATCTTACATGTTATAATGAAAATAATTTATATAAAACATATAAAAGAAAACTTATAAAATAACTCCTTATATAATTATACTAGTCATAACCCGTGCCCGCGGGCACGGTTCATTTAAGATTTTCCCCTGCAAAATCTTTGTTCCCCAAAAATTACACAGCCAAAATTGTGCGGAACAACAAATTAGTGTAAAATTATTTAGCAGCATCGGCGCATTCGGCGTGGGGACCTTCGATGCCGAACAACAAATTCCGCGCAGGCGCCTTCGACACGGAACAACAAATTCGGCGAGGGCGCCTTTAGCGTGGAACGACAAATTCGGTGTGGAACAACAAATTCGGCGTAAAACAATGAAGGGGGGAAGTGCATGTGTGGGTGTGTATGGTGTGGGGGTAAAAAGTGAAATGGGAGGAGTTTTAGCAAAAAGGAGAAAAGGGTGGTATTTTACTCAAATGTAGTGATTGTGGGGGTTTTATTCTGTGCAAATTTATTTAGATGGTAAAATAGGTACTAAACAGCCGAAGCTCTCTGATATCGACCGAAGCCTTAAAGTTTGGTTTCAAGCATATCTAAGTTTGTGGGTCTAGTTTCAAGCATATCTTGCCTTCTTTCCCAAAGGATTGTTCAAATTGGCTCCCTCATGTTAATTAATATATGTTCTTTAGAAGATTGACATGCAACTTCTTTCCCAAAGGATTGTTCCAATAATCCAAATGCTTAACAAATTTCTTCCAAAAAGTCAACTGCTAACCAAGTTTAGTTGAGGCACATCGTGTTCTAACCAAGTTTAGTTGAGGCACATGAAAGTATATGAGTAAATTATAAACAGTCATGAAAGAATATGAGCAAATAATGAAAAATGAAGGGGTGAAGAAGAGATCTAACTCTTATATATTAGTTATGGCATGTATACATTAAACCTTCTCAGTTTTGAACACTAAGCCTTTTCAGTTTTTAACAATATTTAACATGTCAAACTATTTTTAGTTTTTAACACTAAGCCTTTTCAGTTGAATGGATATATGGTAACAAAAAAATCCAATAGGCTGCAGAGAGGATACTCTTCATTGCTACCAAAGAAATCCAATATGATGTTTTACTTCAGAGAGGATGCATCATATCATTTCATTTCATTTCAGCCTATTGGATTTCTTTATTTCTGAATATCATATCATATCATTGATATGCACCAAACTTCAGGCATTGAATCATCATTTGGGTAGGATGCATATCAAAAAACAGCCTACTGGATTTAGTAGGATGCATCATATCATTTCTGATTTAGTAGGATGCATCCTATCATGACTGATTGGATGCTGTTTTAGTATCATTTCTGATATGCACCAAACTTCAGCCTATTGGATGTCTGTATACATGAAATAAACATTAGGCATCCAAACTTCTTTATCTCTGATAAGCACCAAACTAAATCCAATAGGCTGTTTTAGTATATATTTTTACATATCATTTCATTCTACTTAACACATATAATCCAATAGGCACCAAACTAATATCTTTATCACTGAGTCTCTGCAGCTTGAATAAAGTTCCCTGAACACATATAACATCACCCTCAACCCAAAAGAAAGACACCCCCCCTAGAATGCACAAAGTTACTTTTAAACCATATGAATTATATCCATCAATCAAATGAAATTGTTTAAACCAAATGTATAAAAATCTTAAAAACCAAATGTATAAAAATCTTACAGAACATCAATTACAAAACAAATGTTTAAACATCAATTACAGATTCCTGATTCGCTTGGTGGGTTGAACAATATACAGTATTTGAACCTGTCATACAATTCTATTTCTGGCACCATACCCAAGTCCTTGGACAATCTTCGCTATCTCCAAGCTCTTGACCTCTCTTTCAACAGTACTGGTGATCCACCGAAAGCTTATATGCCCTCTAACAAAGTGGTCCCTGAAAATAAAACCCACAATGGGCATAATTTGACTATTCTGTAAAATGTTTGTCATGTGAAAAGAAATTGATGCTAACACTTTTTGGGTCTATCTATCCATCCACTCATTCATCTGAATGGTTGAAGTCAAATATTTTCATGATTCAGATCTAGATCTGATAATCAGTTCGCAAATTTGGTTCTGATTATGTCTGTGGTTGTGCTTGCATTAGCAGGCTGAACATTTGCCCACTGGTTCCATATCAGGCTGAACTTGAATCCTTGTCTTGGGAAAGAAGATCATCTTTCTCCCACAATAGATACCTTGAGGAGGTTGAGAGATACTCGACACCTGGTTCAGTTACCCAGAAGAGAGCAATCCTAGAAGCCCAGTTCAAGAAGAAGCACCTTCCTCCTCAAGCTTTGTTTGAGAATCAAAACGAATGCCAAGCTACTGAGAATCACCTCGATCATGAAGCCAGCTACTCTGATGAATTTGAAAATCGAGATGATGGAAGACAACCTGAATTCTCTTGGTATGATGAAACACCGGGTGGATCAAATGAACATGGAGATTTGGAGATTCAAATGATCCATTAAATGCTCAAAATTAAATGAATGCACTCTCAAATGAATGCTCAAAATAAATTGAGCTTTACTGACAAATGTATAATTTACTGACATTGAGCATTTAATGGAAAAAATTGATGAATATTTTGGTGGCATGAATATTTCTTCAATCTCGCAGGTAACCCCATCTTCATCTCTCATCTGCATTGGTTATTAAATGAATGCATTCTCAAATGAATGCACTCTCAAATGAATGCTCAATGCAGATGAATCAAACTTCATCTCTCATGGGCATGAATATTTAACTTGAGGATATTAAATGAATGCACTCTCAAATGAATGCTCAAAATAAATGGATATCAAACTTGAACACAAATGCTCAATTAATTTCTGCTTCAATGTCAGTAAAGCTCGATATGCAAGTCTACATGAGCTTCAGAAATGATTGAAGTCATTGGCTAGCATCATTGCGGGTAGCTAATAGTAGGGAGCGCCAAAACGCTGAGGATTTTGGGCTCTCACCCTTGGAACCGGCCTTCGGTGAAAGTCATGTATTTTCGATTTTTGTGGGATAACCGTAGTAATTATTTGGCCGAATGAGACAATTGGTTTTGTATAAAACTTTGATCTACATGAAGTTAACCAGATGGTAGCCAATTTGGTCATATGACCAAAAATTAAGCAGAAACATTGTGCTTTTTAAGATGGTAGGGATTCATTGGTTCCATTCGATTTTGTCACTAAGTAGACATAAATTGCAGTAATGTATTTGCAGAGATTTTAAAATTAAGGTTTTTTTTTGCTTTGGGTTTGATAAGTTGCATGTCAAGCATATAGGTAAACATTGCTTTTTGCTGGATTACTTAGTTTGTTATTGTTTCTTTTTATTTTTATTATTGCAGTAATGTATTTGCATGATTGCTTTGACATCTATGCTATTGTTTTATTGTTTCTTTTTATGTTTATCATTTTCTATAATCTGTTTCAGATGCAAAACGTTTGAATATTAAATATGCAAGTTAAAGTGAATGCACTCTCAAATGAATATTCAAACGTTTTATGTTTCCCATGAGAGATAAAGTGAATGCCGTAATGTTTCTTTTTATGTTTATCATGCAAAACGTTTGAATATCATTTTCTATAATCTGTTTATTATTTTGAGCATTCATTTGAGAGTGCATTCATTTTATAGGTAACTCTCATTGCAGATGAAGTTTGATTCATGCCCATGAGAGATGAATATTTAATATCCTCAGATATCCTCAAGTTTGATTCATTTAATATTCTCAAATGAGTGCATTCATTCCCATATATTCATCAATTTTTTCCATTAAATGCTCAAAATTAAAAAAATATGCACTCTCAAATGAATGCAACTGAAGAATCAAACTAATCAAAAGGAGCAGAAATTAAATGGCAAGATGATATTTGAACCCAACTGTGCGTAAAGGAGCAGAAATTATCCAGAACACCGACAATGTCATCCACCTTCAATTATGTTCATGCATACTTGGAGTAAATAATATGTGATCGAGCCAGAATTCATAAAAGTAAGGATATCTAGTTAGACATGTCCAAGATAAAGAGTTTGAGCAAGTATATATTTAAGAGGTCGTACTGAAAATTTGCACTCCAAATAACTTAACAAAATCCCCAAATTAGGAAATGCTATATTTCTTGGACTATGCTATATTTCTTTTGATAATTTGCACTCCTCACACTGCCATGGAAAGGCCTGGATTGTATCTTCTTAGCAGTTTGAATTAACAGGAACATGCGGTGATCATCACATGCCCTGAAGAGCAATTTCGATGTGGTGATCTTTTGATGAAGCCGTGAAGGCTCGGTACTTGCAAGTTGCATAGCGCTTGAGTAGTTTAATTACTGCATATGCATATGCAGTTTAATACATTCATCATTTGGTTCCTCTTTTATCAAAATTGATCATGTTTTTTTTCAGAATTGAATACAAAAATTATGAGGCTTTAGCTATTTGTCAGAAATCATTGAATACAAAAAAGCATGGTCATAAAAATCATGTTCATATAAAATTATGTTCATGATCAATTTGGTTCCTCTTTTTTTCGTATGATCATGAAAAAGCATGGTCAGGAAAGCAAAAAAACAACAAAAAAAGAAGATCGTGTGTGATGCTTGATCATGGTGTTTTCAGACCCGTAGCTCTATCAAACTAACCTGACCAACCATGTATGATTTTTGCTTGATTATCTACTCCATTTAACGGAAAGGGTTTTATGTTATCTGCATTATTATTCAAAATTCCTTATTACCCATGATACATGTAATAATTTTTATTTGTCCTCTGTCGTTTTCACCTTTTTAATTCTCTGTAGGTTTAAGTTAACTTGTTTGCTCTGAAGAAGGGTGCACATCTTTTGAAATGTGGGAGGAGAGGAAAGCCCAAAGTTAGTCCTTTCAGGCTTTCAACAGTTAGTATTCCTTATTTGCGGTATAATCCAATAAGTAGATGTACAATGGCCATGGAAATACTACCCATTCAAATGTAACCATATGAGGAAATTATGAGTGGTCTTCTTCTGTTACTTGTTTCCTTATTTGTTTTGTGTACCATTTGATGCTGTTTCTTAGCAATTGGAAGTGGAGTTTCAGTTTGATATGCCATGGACAACATAACATTTTATTGGATCAAAAGTTTAAAGTTCAACTGAATCTTAATGGCATGTTCTCATTACACCTAACACTTAAGTTTCAATGATAATAATACCATTTCATAAATCAAAGCGCATAATAGAAATAGGTATAACACAGAATATTATACCTTCTGATTGAGCTTGGTTCGATTCATGAGAGCCTTCATCACAGAATACAACTAAATCTATTTTTCTACTTGCCCCAATTTCCATCATTGATCCCATAAAGTCCTGAAAATTCGTTTACTATGTCAGATTCAACTATATTCATTTAGAAAGTAGATAAAAGCTATACAACAATAGTTAAAAATAAAAATAAAAAAATGAAAAAATTACCTTAAGTGTAGCACCCATGCAGTTTTTTAAGGTTTTCACCATCAATGGAACATGATTCCATGCATGCAATATGGTCCACTCCAAACCCACTCCCACGGTTCTCAACAAATCCTGAAATCAATGAATTTTCAAGTGTGCTCTTCCCATCCGGCACAGCAACATATGGGAATGCCACTGAAATGTTGGAGCTTGTGAATGAGGTCTACTTAGGAGATAAGGAGACAAATGATGATAAACACAGCTGAAATTAGCTCGTGAATGAGCTTGTGAATGAGGTCTGCTCATGGATAAGGAGACAAATGATGATAAACACAGCTGAAATTAATCAAAACAACTAATCAGGATAATCTACTCTTCTTCACCGTATCAAAAAGTCAATTAGAAGCATGAAGACAAAACATACCATCAAAAGTAATGCAATACCATCAAACATTGATTGGACAGTTGGTAAACATTCCAATCCAGAACACACCAATGTTTATCCATGTATCAATGTTTATATTATAAACAGATGGTAAACTGGATATATTTATCAATCCAGTTAAACTGGATATATACAACAACGTTTATCCAGTTAACTGGATATATTTAGCTAATATTAATCCAGTTCAATGGTTGTTTATCCAGTTAAACATTGATACCTGGATATACACAACCATTGAACTGGATATATTTATCTAATATTAATCTGGAACACAATAATGTTTACCAATTGTTTATCAATTTTGGGTGGGATACCTGTTTAATAGGTATCAATTCAATATAAACATTGATACCTGGTTTAATAGGTATCATTCAATATAGCTAATATTTATCCATATCCCTTTTTAAATAATATCTGGATATGGATACCTGGATAAACATACCAGTATTCGGATACCTGGATAAACATACCAGTATTCAGATACCTGGTTTAACCCCAATAACATAACCATGGTGGGAATATGGATAAATATTAGCTAATGTTTGAATAAATATTAGCTATGTATCAGGATATTAACTTTTATTGGATTGTTTGTTTGAATAAATATTAGCTATGTATCAGGATATTAAATAGTATCATTTTTACATATACACTTTTGCAGCTATCCTGTGAATTCAAGAAGGAGAACACCTTTCCGCTAGATCCTTCAATATGGATAGTATTTGCAAGTGGACAGTTTCAGATAGCTGATCATGTTGAAATTTAGGATTGTTCATTTCCATGTAAGTTACATTCAGTCAGGCCATTGCCATATCTTGATGGCTGAAATAATCAATGACTACAGTGCCTGATCAAATGAATTTTTAAGAACTTATGTCTACCATTTCAAATTAAATTCGAATGGTATTGCATTTATTAACCAGATAATTACATTAGGTGTCGCTCTTCTTGTAATTTAACGAACTCTCTATCCACCAATTGAGAGAGCCTTTGAAGTCGTCATCTCATCCCAAAATTGTTATGGCAACCATACTTGTCTTTTGAGCTCTCAATTTTCCTAACTGTTGCTTGAATTTTTTTTATAATTAATATCAATTGCTTAGATATACAGGCTATAAGCATACCAGTTCTTGTATGTTATTCCATTAAGACCAAGATATCTGGAGTTACTTGTACAATTGTATGGTAACTACCTGTATGTCTATAGTCAAGAATGTTCTCTTTGTAAGTATAGAGCTCTCCAGTTTGTGAGTATAAATGGGAGAAAATTATCCCAGTTAACCCAGAAAATTCTGTAATGGCAAGAATTACAAATCACTCTCCAGTTTCATATCTGTATGAAGTATGAGCTACAAAGCGCATAATTTAGCAAGTAGAAATTTTATCCAACATAAGCATTATAATACCTTTTCTGGACCCACCCCCACTTCCCAAACAGTGAAGTTGATGTTCTTATACTCCACAGTTTCCATATTGAAACCTGCATTATGATAGAATCATCAATTTCAAAATTTCGTTGGCAGCCAAATACAAAAATTTTGAAACCTGCATTCTAAATTTTTTTAACATCCACATTGAAACCTGCATTCGAAATGCTGATGCATGAGTTCATTGCATCCACATTGAAACCTACATTCTAAAAAAATTTGTATTTGGCTGCCAACAAAATTTTGATTAGAACCTGCATCAACATTTCGAATACAAAAAATTATTTCAAAATTAACATCCACATTCAAACCTGCATTCGAAATGTTGAAGCATGAGTTCATTGCATCCACACTGAACTTGAATTCTAAAAATTTTGATTAGAACACAAACTTGCATGCTATATTTTGATTAAAAATTTTCGAAATGTTGATGCAAGTTCGAATGCAGGTTGGAACTCATTGCTTCAATGTGGATGTTAATTTTGAAATATAAAAAAAATTTAAAATGCATGTTTCAACATGCCAACCAAATTTCTTCAATGTGGATGCCAAATACAAAACCCATACTGAACGATGATAGCAACTTTGATTAGAAGGGCTTTCAACTCCTAAAAAAGTAGAGGGCTTTCAACTCTTACCTCAAGATTTTCTGACTCCTAGAGATGAAAGCAGAGAGAATGGTGGGGTTTTAACCGAGCTTACAATGGTTCAGTTTGCACCCCTTTAAAGATGAAATCAGAGAGCTTGAGAGAATTATCTTCACAGCCTCCCCTTAAATATGCATCAGATACCTCAAAAAATTATTAACCGACCTTGAGAGCTCAGATTCATCAAAAAATTAACTAACCGTCATTCTGTTGAGAGCCTCTTCGGCAAAACACTCTGCCGCCTGCTGGGAATCATCTACGGCTATCAGGTCTACAGCTTCTTGATCTCACATCACATGCGGCGTGAAAAAAAAGAAAAGAAATGGGTTCAGTTTCTCAGGAATAGATTTTGGGCAAAAGAGCTGAAGGACTTGTACCTCCCATACTCCGTTGCTTGCCGAAAGAGAGTGAGGGCTGAAGAAATTTTTGAATTTTGGCGATATATTTAACCGAGCTTGAGAGCATGAGAGCTTGGTGTGAGTTTGAGAACTTGAGAGCAGGATGTGTTTTTGAATTTTGTTGAGAGTTTGAGCGCGTGGTGATTAAATGGATGGGATTTTAAATTTTTAAAAAAATGCACCTGGCCTTCTTCCCCCCAAAATTTAATTTCCCCCCAAAATTTTGTTTCAAATTTAAAATTTCAATCTCAATTTCTCTTCACTTATCCAATTTCTCTTATCTTATCCAATTTCTCTTAACAACAACCCTCATATATACCCAATTTCTCAACTCTTATCCAAAAACTCTTATCCAATAACCCATGATAACATCCCTGTTTTATAATATAGATAACTAATATATAACTAATCATAATATAAACATATAAACTATTATAAAACAATAACTTTAAATAACATTATAACTTATAAAAACTAACCCACCTCTTACCTCTCTCTCTCTCTCTCTCGCGATCTGTCTTCTTCTCCTCTATTTCTTTTCTCTCTTTTATTTGTTGGTTGCAGAGAGATTGTGGGCATGGCAAAGGGGAGATCGGGGCGGCGGCCTTAGGGCGGCCGGCGTGCGCACAATGCGGGGGCGGCGGCCTGGCGGGGGCAGCGTGCGCTGTTGGGCGGCGACGATAGAGCTAGGGCGTAGGTGACGGCTAGGGTAGGGCGGAGGCTCTAGGCGGAGGCTAGGTTAGGGCGCACGGCAGACGCGCGCGCGAGGGTGGTTAGATGGGAGGAGGCGCACGCGCAAGGCAGGAGTAGGGGGATGGAGGAAGAATGGGGAGGGGATTTGCAGATTTAATTCCCACTTCTAATTTTCTGTTTGTGTTATTGATTTTTGGTTTGATTTGGGCGATTCATTTTCGGAGGGGAGGATGATGAAAGGGAGAGGGGATTGATGGGTTGTGATGCCAAATGAAGAGGAGAGGCATTGTTTGCCGGCACGATGGAGAGGTTCTCTTAATAGCCATACATGTAATAAGTTGAGATCCGAATTATTCGGATCTCATTTGCCAAAAGAGGTGTTAAAGGGTGTGGGGGTTGGTTAATTGAATGGGGGTTAGCGTAATTAGTTAAGGTTAAATGATAATTATTCACGCTATGATGAAAAATCCGAAAATAGGGACGCGCTCGCATCGACGCGTAGAATCAAAGAACACTTCGACGAAAAATACTAGGACTACTAAAGTAAAATACGGCCACATACACAACCCAACATGCCAAAATACAGGTTGTTGCAAAATTTCTTTCATGGAAAGAGGAGAAAGTCTTATCTCAACCTCAGAAAAACCCGCAAGTATTCCAAGTCTTAGCTCGGACTTAAGTAAGGAATCCCACGCTCAAATTGTCTTATGTTAGAATCTTCACGATAGGTGGATGAATTTGAAATGAGCCCTTTTTAGGCCATGGTGAGCCAAATTCGGCTTAGGTATCATTCATGGTATCATTCATGCCCCCTCCACAATTCGTGCTTGCACAGTTAGAACATTTGAAGCATGAGATGTGGAATATCCCTTCTTTCCAGGTGTAGCAACTTCAAAAATAGAAAAAATTTAAGATAATGACGTGGCATAGAAAGGAAGAGATGACCTCAACAAGTAAGACTTTAGGGTTGTCTATCGCCTGACGGCTTGAAAAAAAAAGCCTGCCCCACGGGGGGAGTGGCTCTTTGGCTCAATGATGTGGTTGTGGTGTTTGATTCCCACAAATGGTGCCAGATGTTTCGGAGTGTCTTCTTACCACCAAAGTAATAGGATGAATGGATCGTTATAGCAGCTGATGTGGGGCGTCGCTGGATGACGTAGGAGGATGGCTAGGCACCGAGTGAGCTATCCACGGCCTTGGTGGGCTCAGATCCAAGCTATCTCCAGGATGTCTGCAACAGAGGAAACTCGTCAGGGAGTCGGATCTCGGTCTGACCAAATCCCCTCCGATGCTTAAGTCAGTAGATGACTAAGGAAGGCTCGGTGAAACTATGTCTGACCTATTGGGAGGTCGTCTACTAATTCTCAGGCCGAGCTATGGAGAAAATGTAAAGTTTGGTGGAACATATATCAAGTGTAGGAGTACCTAACTTGGGTGTATGTAAGAGAGTAAGGAGTCGAACCCTTCTCTTGTTATTCTTGAAACTATATATTGAAAATGATCCTTTGGAGTGTCGTTATTCAGGTACGGGTCGAGCATTGATGGTGCTTTATTGCATTGGCCTAAGCTGTCGGTAATGATGGCGCGTTTAATGGTCAGCCCTTGATGTCTGCCATTTTGAGCCAACCCCCTAAACGTAGGAGCCCAACGGCTAGCTGAGCTGTCGTTTTGACTGGAGAGGCGGTCGGTCTCCCTTTTTGGCTGATTCTGTATGATCGTATTTAGGCTTGCAAATAAATAATAAGATTTATTAATAGGCCAACCCAATGTAGTAATAGAAAGCATGAGACGGTTTTATGCTTTTTTTTCAAAGTACAAGATAGGCTTTCGAACTCAGGGCAAAGTACGAGATATTTTTGTGAAATTTAGCCCATTTTTCAATAGGAAAAAAAATCTGGTTTTAAACAATAATGGATAAATCTAGGTTAATTTCTTAAAATAAAAAAGATTTGGTTTGATTATGTTAGATTGTCATAAGGACTAAAATTTAAACTGGCCAGTTACACTGAGCACTGCTTTGTGTATGTGTAGGGCCTGGTGATAATTGAACCTGCACACGTATTTAATAGCATAGAAAGTGACATAGCAAGAAAAATAAATGAAAACTCCATGTCCTTAAAAAACGAGACTTTCCTGCCACACCATTAGGGAAAAAAAATGGATTGCTCATTGACCCACATAAAAGACATTAATTTGCTGCCAAATTTAGGTAGCACAATAGTTTTTTTTAACATGCAAAATGTAGAATATAAGTTTCCCAAAATAAGGAAGTACAATGCACAACCGACCTTAATTTTGATGAAATGAATGCTCTTTATCATTGTCTCTTCTAAACCACAAACTTTGAAAAGGTATGGGTAACCTGAGCTAATTGGGCTTAGTGGTATTCGTCTTCCTTCCCTTGTGAGAGGATGAGGGTTCAATTCATGTTTTCGGATGTATCAAAAAAAGCATGGATTTTCGCATTTTTAGGCATGTGCATCGCACGTGTATTATTTTAACAAAATCAGTAAAACAACAATTATACTCCCGTAAGAGACTAATGAATATCGGCCGTTTAGCGGAGGAATTTCATTTGCTGGTCATAAAAAAATTTACTATCCTTTATGTTTTTGACATCAATACCTTGTGAATTAATTTAGATATTCTAAAACCCTAATAGATAATGTATTGAGTGAACTCGAGTTTTTATCTTGATTTAAAGTCTGCAATATTCAATGGTTTTACAATAATCGAACGTTTTGTCAAACTTATACTGATCATCAAAACTCGTAGGGTTCATGCAATTTTCGATCTATTTGGGTATTAGAATATTGATACGACCCCTCTAATGGGCCGAATAAAGATGGTCTGGACCTACGACCAAGAAGCTGGACTGGGCCCAAGCCCTAAAGGCCCCATAAGCGGGTCCGGGGCAAAGCGGCCCAACACCGCCGCCCGGTACACCGTTGGCCTCCCGCCCTTCGAGGAAACCGCTCTCCTGATCTCGCCTGCCTTGATCACCTTTGAAGGGACCATCAAAGCGGGCAGGCACGAAGGGCGAGATGGAAGGACGCCATAAAAGCGTTAACATGCAAACTCCTACAAGAGGTGGAAAGGACGAAACGTCAAGGGATCGAATCCTGGATACTCACAACTCTGCTATTCTACCTCTAAAAACCTTGTCTTCCACCTTTGATATCTCTCCTCCATAGCTCGGCTCGAGAACTCGCACTTGGTCTATCCAAGAACCAAGTTCGATTCCACCGAGCACTTCTCAGTCACCATCTGACTTAGGAATCGGAGGGGACTTGGTCGGAAGCAAGATCCGACCCCCTTGACGAGCTCTCTCTTCTGTGCAGATCAAGAAGACACCAACCCGTCGAGGCTACCCTTAGACGGACCACCGACCAGATCCAAACGTCCTCAACTCCAAGCACGTTCGACCGATCGTTCAAGGAAGCCGTCGCTCCGCCGAAGCTACCCTTCGGCCCACCGACGCTCGGGTCCGCACGTTCTCAACCACACTGACGCTCGGTTTACTGACCCCGGAGGCTGTACGCGTCTCACGTGATAGCGACGACCCCCAGACCTCCAAACTACCAACCAGCGGTGAGAAAACACCCCAAAACATCTGACGCCGTCTGTGGAAACACGAGTCTAAACTCACGTCAAACCACCACACCATAAATGGCACGCCTGCACGCCAAGGGACAGAGGAGCACCACCGCGGTGACACCTACACCATGCTCCACCAAAGCCCACCCTTTCAAAGCCACCGGACGTCTGTCCCGATCCAAGGTACCGAGCATCCCATGAGCAAGGGACCGAGAGAGGACCGGAGATGGCCCTCAGCCCATCTCCTTTTTCGAGGAAGATTTGGAAAGGGTCGGGCTGCCACACGACGACGCGTTGGTCGTCTCAGCGGTCATTGACACCTCCCTGGTCCGACGACTGCTCGTCGACATGTGGAGCTCATGTGACATTCTCTTCATGTCGACGTTAGAGATGATGGGGATAAGGGCTGGCGACCTAGAACCCTGTGCGGGTCCCGTTGTCGGCTTCACGGGGTACTCCGCCCCAATCATTGGAATGGTCCGCCTCCTAGTGACGCTCGGGGAACCTCCCCACTCAATAACTTTAACGACAGAGTTCATGGATTTGAGAGTCGGATCAACTTATAACGGGATAATCGGCCGACCGCTCCTCAACATGGTCGGAGCTGTGGTATTGACCCTCCATCAGATGGTCAAGTTCAAGACCCCACAAGGAGTCGGGAGGATAAATGGCGACCCAACGAGATCGAGAACCAGCTACCAGCTGTCCAACCAGGAGCATGACACGGGACAGTACAACCTAATGGATCTGTTCGACCGGAGGTGGGGATCAAATGACTCAAGAACTGTTCCGTCGAGAAACCAGAGCTCATTCATGTCACCAGCGTGGAAGGCAGATTCGTGTCAATCGCATCGGAGCTCAACCCCGCCTTAAGGGATGAATTGATCGGGTGCCTAAAAGCCAACCTTAACGTCTTCACTTGGTCACCCGAAGACATGTCTGGCATGAACCCCCCGATAATCACCCACCAACTGAACGCCGACCCCAGCTTCAAGCCGATCCAGTAAAAGAAGAGGAACTTGGGCGGCAAAAAGATGAGAGCCATGCCCGAGGAGGTTGAGCGCCTGCTCGAGGCCGGTTTCATCAGGGAAGTCTGGTACCCGACTAGCTAGCCAACATGGTGATGGTGAAAAAGTCAAGTGATAAGTGGCGAATGTGCGTAGACTTCACCAACCTCAACAAAGCCTGCCCCAAGGACAGCTATCTACTACCCCGCATCGACCACATCGTAGACAATGCCTCGGGTTATGAGATGCTCAGCTTCATGGATGCTTACTCTGGATATAACCAGGTGCAAATGGACCCAAAAGACAAGGAAAAGAATTCGTTCATCACCGATTGCGGGACATTCTGCTACACAAAGATACCCTTCGGTCTGAAGAACGCAGGGGCGACCTATCAGAGGATGGTCGACAGGGTCTTCGGCTCCCAAGTCGAGAGGAACCTGGACGTTTATGTGGATGACATGTTGATCAAGTCCAAGAGCCCAGACAACCACATCACCGACCTCCGGGAAACCTTTGAAAAATTACGGAAGCACAACATCAGGCTCAACCCCACGAAGTGCACATTCGGGGTGAAATCCGAAAAGTTCCTGGGCTTCATGATCACTAACCGTGACATCGAGGCCAACCCAAACAAGATTGAGGCTTTGATCAGCATGAGAGAACCGACCACTATCAAAGAGCTGCAGACGATGAACGATCGGATTGCGGCCCTGGGGTGATTCCTGTCCAAATCGGCAGAAAGATCGCTTTCAGGGTCCTGAGAAGGGCCCTCGCTGAGCTGGATGGGAAGAGAAAAGCTATAGAGAGGGATGCAAGCTGTGTCCAGGTATTCACCGAGCTGAAGAAATACCTCTGCAGCCCCCCGCTCCTCTCCAAGCCTAATGAATGAGAACCTCTGAGCCTGTACTTGGCTAGCACCGAGGAAGCAGTTAGCTCTGTGCTGATCAGGGAAGACGCAGGGGTACAGAGGCCAGTGTACTACATCAGTCGGGTCCTACGGTATGCGGAGGAGCGTTACAGCCCCTTGGAGAAATTGGCATATGTCCTCGTCCTTTTGGTACGGCGACTCCGACCCTACTTCCAAGCTCACACCATCCTGGTCCTGCCCGACTCTCAACTTGAGCAGAACCTGAAGAGGTTCGATCGGATGGGGAGGATGCTAAACTGGGGAGTCAAGATAAGTGAATTCGACCTCAGGTACAAACCAATGACATCCATCAAAGGGCAGGCACTGGCGGACTTCATCGCTGAGTGCACCATTGGCAACACGACACCCCTCGATGGGACGAGCCCGGACTTGGTAACGTCTCACCCCTTGTCCCTCTTTTTGACTGACAACATTCCTGATGATCGACCAGAGGGCAAGGATGCGAGGGTCATCTATCTGGACAGATCTACAACCAAGACGGGCAGCGAAGCGGGCATCGTCATCTGATCCCCTAACAGGAACACTACAGAGTATGCCCTCTGGTTCGAGTTTCCAACCACTACCAACATAGCCAAGTACGAGGCTGCCATCAATGGCCTGAGACTGGCCCGAGCACTGGGGGAAAACTCGATGCGCCTCCTCAGCGACTCCAGGCTCGTCATCAGTCAGCTGCAAGGAGGCTACGTGGCTCGAGACGAAACCATGCAGTGCTACCTTACTTCAACCGAGTCCGAGTTATCCAGGTTCAAGCACACTGAGTCCATCCACATGCTGAAGTAGGAGAACACTAGCGCAGACGTCCTCTCCAAGCTGGCCTCCTCTTCCATCAAAGAGTTGGGTCATGCCATTTACGTCGAAAGCCTCTAGAGCCCCAGCACGGAGGGGGAAGAGCTAATCAACATCGACGGAGAACCTTCCTGGATGGACCCCATTGTGCGGTTCCTCGCCACCGGGGAGGCCCCCGAAGACTAGGAAGAGCACCGAACGCTGGAACGGAAGGCTCTTTGGTATGTACTCCACGAATGCACACTGTATAGGAGGCACTGGACCAAAACTGATGTCTTACCCTACCTTAAATGCCGTGGACCACATGAAGCGGACTATGTTATCCGGGAGATCCATGAGGGACTCTGCGGGAACAATCATGGGGGCAAGATGGTTGCAATGAAGATCCTAAGGCAAGGGTACTATTGGTTGAACCTGGTCCACGACTAAGCGAAGTACGTTCAGAAGTGCCCGGAGTGCCAGAAGTTCGCGAAGCTCGGTTCATCGCCCCCAGCCGACCTAGCACCTATAATTAGCCCCATTCCCTTTGCCAAGTGGGGGCTAGACATTCTCGGCCCCTTTTCTTCTGCAAAAGGGCAAATGAAATTCCTTATCATGGCGATGGACTACTTTACAAAATGGATTGAGTCCAAACCCTTGGCCACCATCACCTGGAAGAAGGCAAAGAGCTTCGTGTGAAAATCCATCATCAACAGGGTTGGAATCACTCGATTCATTGCCACCACCAACGTGAAACAGTTTGATAGCACATGGTTCAGGGAGTTCTGTGCAGATTGGAAGATCAAACTCCTGTTCACCTCCGTGGCACATCCCCAGACCAACGGGATGGCAGAAGCCGCCAATAAATGCATCCTCAAGCCGCTCCGCAAGAAGATAGGAGAGGCGCATGGAGCTTGGTCGGAGGAACTCCTTGGGATACTCTGGTCATATCAAACTACCTACAAGGAAGCCGGGGGGAACGCCCTTCAAACTCGCCTACGGGGCCAATGCGGTTGTCCCGGTCGAAGTAGGAGAAGAGTTGCTCAGACTCAGGTACTTCGACAAAGAGAGGAATTTGGAGGGCCTAGAAATCAATCTAGAGCTCATGGATGAGTAGTGCAACCAGCTCTAGCCTCCGTCATCCGACAGAAGCAACGAGTGGCCCGCTACTACAACTCACGGGTCAAGGGAAGAAGTTTTCACCCAGGAGACCTTGTCTTGAGGAAAGCCATATTTAACCCGGAGGTTGCTCACAAGGGAAAGCTCGCCGCAAAATGGGACGGGCCGTACAGGATCATCGAGGTCCTCAGCCCGGCGACCTATCGGCTCTCGACCCTGGAAGGCAAAGCGCTCACCCACACTTGGAACGCAGAGAATTTACACAAATACTAGCAGCGAGGCAAGGAATGTACGGACCCTCTCTGAGACATTGTACAGAAACATGAAAATGTTCTAAAATAAAGAAAAGAAGAGGTCCCAGTTGTTTCACTTGAGTGTCCCTAAATCATGTATGATGAAAAGGATTCGGCCATAAGGCTGGGGGCAGCTTTTCCAGTAGGCCGATCACCCGATCGACCGTAAGGCTAGGGGTAGCCCCCCAGCAGGCCGATCACCCGATCGACCGTAAGGCTGTGTCAACCCCCTAGTGAACCGAGCGTTTGGTCGACCATAAGCCTGGGAGTAGCTCTCCCAGCCGGTCGACCGACTTATTGCCGTAAGGCTGGGGGGTAGCTCCCCCAGCCGGTCGATCGACTTGTCGCCGTAAGGCTGGGGGGTTAGCTCCCCCAGCAGGCCGACGACGCGTCGACCGTAAGGCTGAGGGGCAGCTTCCCCAGTAGGCCGATCATTCGATCGACCGTAAGCCTGGGGGTAGCTCCCCCAGCTTGTCGACCGACCTGTCACCATAAGGCTGGGGGAAACCACCCCAGCAGGCCGACCACACATCGACCGTAAGGCTGGGGCAGCTGCCCCAGCAGGCCGATCATTCGATCGACTGTAAGACTATGGGTAGCTTCCCCAGCTGGCCGACCGACCGGTCATCGTAAGGTTGGGGCAACTCCCCCAGTGGGTCGGCCACACATCGACTGTAAGGCTGGGGGCAACTCCCCCCGCGGGTCGATCAATTGATCGATCGTCAGGCTGGGGATGGCTTTCCCAGTAGGACGATCGACCTGTCACTTTAAGGCTGGGGGCAACTCCCCCAGCAGGCTGACCCTGCATCGACCATAAGGCTGGGGCAAGTCCCCCAGTAGGCCGATCATTCAATCAACTGCAAGACTTGGGGCAACTCCCCCAGCAGGCCGACCGCGCATGGACCTCCAGACCAGGGCCAACTCCCCTGACATGCCGATCATTCGACGAACCTCGAGCAAAAGTTCAGCTGTTGATTATCAATCTTCTCCAAACCTGGTAGTACGACAACTAGAGCACAACCAGGATTGAGGAAGGGGGCACAACAACAACCAAACAACAAGCGTGAGACGATCACGAATTTCCATTATAAAAAGAGGATTCTCATTACAAAAGAGATCGTTCACAAAGAAAGAAAAGAATCACAAAAAGCCTAAGCTCCCGCCTCGGGCTGGGCAACTGCTGCCACCTCGAGAGCATCTTCTGGAGGAATAGCATCAGTGTCCTCTTCGCCCTTATCGGGAACCATCTTGAGCTTCTCAAACACAAACCCAGAGCTTGGGAACTTGCGCTCGATCTCGCGTTAGCACCGGAGGAACCCCTCCTCAAACGCCCTAAACATCCCGAAGGAAATGAAGGTCTCAGAGTATTCCTTCACCGCCTACTGCGCTATTCGGGCAAGGTCCACCTTCTCCAGCTCCTTGACCCGGGCCTCGAGCACAGCCGTCTGACCCTGGAGCCTCAACTTCTCCACCTTCTCTGCCTCGTTTGCATGAGAGGCCTCGACGAGCTTGGCTACGAGGGCACCCTCCTCCTCCTCCTCCTCCTCCCCCAGCAGCTCCTCAAGCTCCAAGATCCTGGCCTCATCCTTGGTCGCCCTGGATTCCATCTTGGCAGCCTTCTCCTCGGCCAGGGACTTATCAGCTTGTGCCAAGGCCCTCTCAATGTCCAGCCTCTCGACGTCTGCCGCGAGCTCAGAGACCCTGGTCCCCATTGACCTCATGTGCGCCGCAGCTTCCTGGGCCTCCTCCTCGACGGTCCTCTCTGATGCTGATTTTCGGGTGAGACTTGCCTCTGCCTCGGCGAGTGCCACAAATTGGCGCCTCATCGTCAGACCGACCGAAGATAGCTGCACCGAGTAAAAAATGCAGATCAAGACTACCTGCCGAAATTAATGCGCAGGGCTACGAGAAAGCTTACCTGCTGACTAGCGAGCATGACAAAGGCCACTAGCATGTCACCCTTCACCCCATCGAACACGGATCGATCTTGGGGCAGGCACGAGTTTTCAGCCAACTGGGCCGCGACCCCAGTCCGTGAAGACAGACTCCTTCAGTCCCATGGGGAACCGAGAGCTGAGCAGCCCGTCGCCCGATTACGAAAGGTCAGCCTCGGCCGACCAGAAGACGCCCAGAGACCTCTCGTAGTACTCATGGAGCGAGTCTGGGTAGGTCAAGAAGAGACTACCCCAAGGCCACCTGTCCTCGACCCGCTGGGAATGGATGAGGGACGCAGGGGCCTTGTGAGCCGTGGCCTTGGGCATCTGAACTTCAAAAACCTCATGAAAATCTCTAAGATTGGATCTGTCAGAAGAATGCCTGTTCTAAACAAGAAGAAGGATGGTGTATGTGGCCCATGTCAACTTGGCAAGCAGCAGAGAACTAGTCACAAACAACTGCAGATCATTACTACATCAAAATTTTTGGAACTCCTCCATATGGATCTCATTGGTCCAATATCTGAAGCTAGCATCGAAGGTAAGAAATACATATTTGTTTGTGTTGATGATTTTTCTAGGTTTACATGGGTAGATTTCCTTAAGGAAAAATAAGATGCATTTGAAGCCTTTAAGAAACTATGTGTTCTTATTCAAAATGAGAAATGAAGCATTATTAGCAAGATAGTTAGAATTAGAAGTGATCATGGAAAGGAGTTTGAAAACTGGTTATTTGCTGATTTCTGTGAATCTCGGGGGATTGCTCATGAATTTTCTGCTCCAAATACTCCATAATAGAATGGAGTGGTTGAAAGGAAGAATCGCACTCTGCAAGAGATGGCTCGGGTTATGCTAAATGCCAGAGAAGTCAGTGTGAGGTGGTGGGCTGAAGCTATTAGTACAACATGCTATACAATCAACAAAGTTTACATTCGCCCAAGAACTGAGAAAACTCCATATGAGATCTGGAAGGGAAGAAAGCCAGATGTTTCTTATTTTCATATTTTTGGAAGCACGTGTTATATATTAAATGATTATACTCAAAGAGGGAAGTTTGATGCAAAAAGGAATGAAGGGATCTTTCTGGGGTAATCTATATCTAGCCGTGCTTATCGAGTGTATAACAAGTGCATAAAATCCATGATGGAATCCATTAACGTTGCTATGGATGATTCTATTTAGCAAAAAGAGACTGCCACGGATGAAGGCAGCTTCAGACAAGAAGAATGTATGAAGGAAGAAGAGCATGCTGTGACTGATGTTGCAACACCAGACATGACACATGATCATGTTGTAACTGATGTTGCAACACAAGAGGCACCATTGGCTGAGGGACCTCAAAATGATCAACCTGCTGCTCATAGTCATGATGGTATTATCATCCACCTGATCTGGTCACATGGGATGTCTTTGAAGAACGGCGTACAAGAGGCACGAGTCGTATCAACTACCGTGATCTTGCAGGGTATGTTTGATTTACCTCCACAGTTGAACCAAAGAATGTGAAGGAAGCTCTTGTAGATGAATATTGGGTGTCAACAATGCAAGAAGAACTAAATCAGGTTCAAAGAAATGATGTATGTACTCTTGTTGAAAGACCAAATGGGGTGAATGTTATTGGTACCAAATGGATCTTTAAAAACAAGACTGATGAGAAGGGAAACATCACTCGCAACAAAGCAAGATTGGTTACCCAAGGTTATGCTCAGGTTGAAGGTATAGACTTTGATGAGACCTTTGCTCCTGTAGCACGGCTGGAATCCATCAGACTCTTACTTGCAGTAGCATACAGCTTCAATTTCAAACTTCATCAGATGGATGTGAAGAGTGCCTTTCTTAATGGCATTCTAAATGAAGAAGTATATGTTGAGCAGCCTAAAAGTTTTGAGGATCCTTTTTTCCAAGTCATGTGTATCAGCTAAAAAAGACTCTCTATGGTCTGAAGCAAGCACCAAGGGCCTGGTATGAGAGGCTGACCAAATATTTGATTCAAAAAGGCTATGAAAGAGGGGGAGCTGACAAGACCTTGTTTGTTCAGAGAACCAAGTCTGCAGTGAAAGTATCACAGATCTATGTTGATGACAACGTGTTTGGATCTACTTCTCAGAAATTAGTTCAAGAGTTCATTAACCTTATGCAGAATGAATTTGAAATGAGCATGGTTGGTGAACTCAATATGTTCATTGGTCTTCTAGTGAAGCAATCCAAAGAAGGGATGTTTATTTCTCAAAGTAAGTATGCAAGGAACCTTGTGAAGAGGTTTGGGTTAGAGAATTCTAGACATGTTCGTACTCATATGTCTATAAGTGAAAAACTTACTTGGGATGATAATGGAAAGTCAGTTGATGTTACCATGTATAGAAGTATGCTAGTGAGTCTCCTATATCTCATTACCAGCAGGCCTGACATAAGTGTTGAGTATTGGACTTCTCCCTACTTGGTGTTAATGATGAGCAAACATAACTACTTGTGACTAATTGACTCGTCTCAAAATGTGCGAGCGCTACTCCCAAGTGTAGGAGACCGATCAAGTAGTAAACCTGTAGAGTCAGGTGTCGAATCCACGGGACAGTTGACCTGTAAACCAAAAGAATCAGTTTCTAAAGATTAATAAAACGATGAAAAACTACCACCTTTTGAAGGTGAGATAATCGTGATGATGGTTTTAAGTAAACGTGAAAGTAACACTAAAACAAGTATGGAGAGTCGATATAAGAAACTATTGAGAGGAGCATGTGTCGGTTGTGATTTCGTTAGAGCATGTGTAATCAATGGTAATCAACGTCTTTTATATAACTCAACATTTCATCCAGTAAGGGTATGAGAACGTCGGAAAGTATAACGATAAACAATCATTCAAAAAGCCATAAATAATCACGTAAATCACTAGCTTCATAAAGAGTTTAAATTCATGTGCCTACAAGGGTCACGACAATATCCGCATAGATCATGCCACGAATAAGTCCGCAAAGATCAAATTCGATCCATGTACATCAATAAAGAGAATACTTGAATAATATGTGTAGAATCTAGCAAAATACATGATATAACATGTAAACTAAGGCGAAAAGACGTAGAAACCAAAGATTACAACACCCTAACTACATCACAACCAACAGACAAGGGTATTAGCCATGCATGGAGATAAGAAAACTCAATTTCATTTGCAAATACATGATCAAAAGGTCAAAATACATGCTAAATACGTGAAATACAAGGTATAAGTTGAGATTTCTTTCACCAAAACTCCTCAAAAGGCCTTAGAATTCCTTCTGCAAGAGCCCCTAGCCTCTGTCTCTAAAGCCCCAGAAAATCTCACGAAAATACACACTGTAGCACCTCCAATACGCTCAAAATACGCTAAAAACAAGTCTGAATACTCTCTGGAATACGGGGGTATTTATAGGGGTATAAGGTCGGTTCGGATGCAAATATTTCATTCAAACCCATTTCAAACTCAACTCGGATCCACAAACCCTAACCGCTCCAATCCTGGGCCGTTCAATCAGTGCGGGATGGCACCTGGTGTCACTGCGTGTCCAGCAGGTTCGGATCGTCGCCCGCGTGTGCCCACCTCCGCTAGCTGCTCCTGAGTATGCTTCGGATTCAATTGCGGTCGTCCGTTCGAGCGGTGAATGGCTGAGATCACGCCACGTCGCCCCGTTCTGCTCCGCTGCGTTTGTCCCCGCTGGGGCTGTTGGATAAAGCGGAATGCAACAAGATTGCTTCCACGTGTCCCATATTTTCCCACTCTGCAGGCGTTGCATGGTCCGTTGGATCGGGATCTCGCGGCTGTGAGCCGGCCACGTCGACCGAATTCTCGAGCATCTGATGAAGGCGGGGAGGCGGGGAGGCTCACCACGTGGCCCGCCTGAAGCGTTGGATACGTATATGTGCGTATATGCGGTGTATTTTCCACGTATTTGCCTCATATTTCTTCAATTAAATAGTATTCTGCATCCAAAAATTCATTGTAATTAGCTCAGATCTCAGAAAAATACAAATAAATATTCGTTGGAATCATGAGATCGAGATCTTCGCATGAAAAATACTAAAAGGGTAGAAATACTCAATATATTGATGTTTTGTGCATAAAACGAGAGTTTGCTCTAATAATTAAGGGTATTCAAAATACAATCTTATTAGATACCAAATAAGTACCATATGTGCACAAAATGGGGTTAAATGAGGGGCTAAATATGTAATATTTACCATGAATCACACATCCCAACTAGCGTTTTGCTAGCCTCTAGCAAAAAGAGCGACTAAATCGGATGTTTAGAAAAATATTAAATCTTTCCAACTGTCTAAGGCTTGGCTCAATAACGCACTTTCCATCATAATATTTACCATGAATATACATAATTATGAATGAGATCAAATCCATGTCATTTTCTCTAATCCAGTTTAAATACATAACATACAAGCATCGTTTTACATAGGCCAAAAGTATAACATGACATCAATTCATAACTTTCTAGTTTCCAAGAAATCGGCATTATTAAAGATCGTCTGATTCATGGGTGTTGAGTTTGCCAAATCTTTTTTTCTCTTTTTTTGACTTAGAATGATCCATGTAATGAGCTTTCAGTTAATGACTCATAGGCCAGACGACCTTCGGGCATTAGGCTTAGAAGAGCCCCTCGAACTTAATAACTCAAACCATCTAAGTTTTTATTATCTTTTTTTGAGTGCACTCCCCATACATCCATCTTTCGACGCGAATATCCAATGCTTCCCGAGGCACGAAGATCCGGCTACTTGATAAACTCAAAGGAACGATGCCCTTTATTCTTTTTCTCATTTATTTTTTTTTTCATTTTTAGGCAACTCACACCCATTCATTAGACTCACATTTCAGCACATATTTATGGCCACATTCCTCTTCAAAAAGAAAATTATTTCTATCAATCATGTCCACTTTAAACTTATGCATCACAACAACTTGCATGGAATTAATTCAAACCATTTCGAAGATATTAGTCATGAGATGTGAAACTTTTCATAAGGGGCATATTAATGATTAATTCCATGAAGAGAAAAATAATGATATCAAGCCATAAACAATTTTTAGTATGCCATTAATGCACAATCATCCGATAAAGTGACACTTTAAGAGGGTTTAGATGATGGTTAGAAGATGAGTGATGATGATTTATTCTTTTATCTCTTTTTTATTAAAAAAACTAAGATAAAAAAATCTCCTAACAAAAAGTCTAATACACTCCCTCCAACTTAAAGACAAACATTGTCCTCAATGTTGAAAAGAGAATACTAGAGTCAAAATTCCTAATAAAAGTGTAAAATAAAGAAAAGAAAATCTACTACTACTGAGTAAGGAAAGAAACACGATTTTAAGTGCCACCCGAAGGTGGGTCCGTAAGCTCCATGGTCGTGCCCTCCTTGGTCCAAAGTTCTTGAAAGTGTTTCAGTCGTTGTCCATTAACTTTGAACTCGTTGCCGTCTTTCTCATTCACTAAAAGCACCGCCCCATGTGGAAACACTTGTTTGACATAATAAGGCCCCGACCACTTGGAACGTAGCTTTCCTGGAAATAAGTGTAGCCTTGAGTTGTACACCAAAACTTTGTCCCCTTGTTTGAACTCCTTCCATAGGATCATTTTGTCATGCACCGCTTTGATTCTTTCTTTTGCCAATTTCACATTTTCATAGGCTCCCCTCCGTAGCACCTCAAGCTCCAATATCTGCAATTTACGAGAATCATTCGATGAGTCATTAAGCAAATTTAATGATTTAATAGCCCAATAAGATTTATGTTCTAATTCAACAGGGAGATGACAATTTTTTCCATAAACTAAACGGTAAGGAGACATCCCTAAAATAGTCTTGTATGACGTCCTGTAGGCCCATAAAGCTTTAGGCAAGCGAAGAATCCAATATTTACTCATGGGACTCACCGTTTTCTGAAGGATATTCTTGATCTCTCTATTTGCACGTTCAGCTTGTCCATTCGTTTGGGGATGGTATGGAGTTGAAACTTTATGCGTCACCCCAAACTTCTTCATTAAATTTGCGAAGAGCCTATTGCAAAAGTGGGAATCTACATCACTGATAATGGCCTTTGGCACTCCAAAACGTGCGAAGAAATTTTCTTTCAAGAATTTTAGCACGATGGATGCATCATTAGATTTGCAAGGAATAGCCTCCACCCATTTAGAAACATAATCAATTGCAACGAGTATGAAAATATAACTGAACGAAGGTGGAAAAGGTCCCATAAAATCAATCCCCCAACAATCAAATATCTCTATTTCTAAAATGGGATTTAATGGCATTATATTTCTTTTTGTGATTCCCCCCAACTGTTGACAACGCATACATGATTTACAATAAGCATATGCATCTTTAAACATGGTGGGCCAGAAAAATCCACTTTGTAAAATTTTTGCACCAGTTTTATGAGCAAAAAAATGTCCTCCACATATCCCATCATGGCAAAATTGTAAAACACTATTAATTTCATGATCGGGTATACATCGTATCACAATTTGGTCTCCACAATATTTAAAAATATAAGGGTCGTCAAAGTAGAAAGATTTTACCTCATGTTTGAAACCTTTAAAATCAAGAGAGGACCAATGTGATGGAGTTCTACCTGTCACCAAATAATTGACTATGTCCGCATACCATGGTAGAGTAGAGATGGCGAAAAGTTGCTCATCGGGGAAGGAATCTCTCAACGGTGTACCTAATGACTCCGTGCCTACCGTCAATCTAGAGAGGTGATCTGCTACATGTTTTTCCACTCCCTTCTTGTCTCGTATCGCGATGTTGAACTCCTGCAGAAGAAGAATCCATCGTATAAGTCTCGGCTTTGCATTCTTTTTAGATAATAAATATTTGAGTGCAGAGTGGTCCATATAGACGACTATGGGCGATCCCAAAATATAGCTCCTGAACTTGTCCAATGTAAATACCACCACAAGTAATTCCTTCTCCATTGTAGTGTAATTTCTTTGAGCATCGTTCATGGTCTTACTTGCGTAGTAAATCACATAAGTAACTTTTTCTTTCTTTTGCCCAAGAACCGCCCCCACTACGTAATCACTCGCATCGCACATAATCTCGAAAGGAAGAGTCCAATCTGGAACCTGCAAAATAGGCGATGAGACAAGTAAGGATTTCAGTTTTTCAAATGAATTTTGACACTCTTGTGTCCAAATAAATTCAGTATTTGAAGTTAATAAATTGCAAAGAGGTCGAGAGATCGTGCTGAAATCCTTTATGAAGCGTCTATAAAATCATGCATGACCCAAGAAGGAACGAATATCTCTGACGCTTTTTGGTGTTGTCAACTTCTCTATAACTTCAACTTTCGCCATGTCCATCTGAAAACCTGCTTTAGAAACTAGATGTCCAAGTACCAAACCTTCCGTAGTCATGAAGTGGCACTTTTCCCAATTGAGTAGCAAGTTCTTCTCTTTACACTTGTGCAAAACAAGGGCTAAGTTATATAAACAATTTTCAAAAGAAGTGCCGTATAAAGAGAAATCATACATAAATACTTCTACTATGTTTTCAACCATATCACTAAATATGCTTAACATGCAACGTTGAGAAGTAGCAGGTGCATTGCATAATCCAAATGGCATCCTCCTAAATGCAAGAGTTCCAAAGGGACAAGTGAAAGTGGTTTTTTCTTGGTCCTCTAGAGCAATCTCTATCTGATAATAACCTGAGTAGCCATCTAGAAAACAATAATATTCATTACCAGACACACTCTCTAAAATATGATCTAGGAAAGGCAAAGGAAAGTGGTCTTTTCTTGTTTTTGAATTTAACTTCCTATAATCAATGCACATTCTCCACCCAGTGGTGGTTCGCATAGGTATGAGTTCATTATTTTCATTTTTAACCACAGTCAAACTTGATTTCTTAGGGACAACTTGGGTTGGACTAACCCACTTGCTCTTAGAGATTGGATAAATAATTCCAGCATCAAGTAATTTAAGAACATCACCTTTTACCACTTCTTTTAATGTCGGGTTCAACCGACGTTGCATTTCACGCGTAGGTTTTGCATCATCTTCAAGATAAATATGATGTGTACAAGTTAAGGGATTCATACCTTTGATGTCTGCAATGAACCATCCAATGGCCCCTTTATGTTCCCTAAGTAAATCAAGCAATGAGTGTTCATGTTCAAGTGTAAGTTTGGAAAATATTACCACTGGGAAGGTCTCATCTTTTCCAAGGAAAGCATACTTCAAGTAGTCCGGTAATGGCTTCATCTCAAGCTTTGGATGCTCCACGTCAGCGGGTAATTGTGGGGTTAATTCAACTGGTAGTGGTTCAAATCTTGGTGCACATGCTTCCCTTGATTTTTCATGAGTGCCCTGCACAAAATAAGACTCATTAATATCATCAGAATTATAATCAATATAATTAGATTCACATTCATACTCAGCCTCAAAATTGTCTTCAATCAAATTTTCAATAAAACATACCTCTTCAACACTTTCAACATCTGTTAGCAACGTACATGATTTAAAGATATTTAATTCAAGCTTCATGTTACCAAATGTTATCTTCAACTGTCCATCCCTACAATTGATTACAGCATTGCATGTAGCTAAGAATGGATGTCCCAAAATGACAGGAGTGATGTTACCAGAAGGTGGTCCATGTATGTCTAGGACGATGAAATCACGGGGTAGTAAAACTTGTCACCTGAACTAAAACATCCTCTACGCAACCTCTTGGAACTTTCATTGACCTGTCTGCTAACTGTAGCACCACTGGTGTTGGTTTCAGCTCTCCCAAACCTAGTTGCAAGAAAACAAAGTAAGGCAAAATATTCACACTAGAACCCAAATCAAGCAAAGAATTTCCAAAGCTCTTAGTTCCTATAGTGCATGGAATAGTAGGAGAAACTGAATCTTTATATTTGGGTGGAGTGTTATGTGGAACTATGGCACTTACCTGTTGCATGAGAAAGGCTTTCTTTTTCACATTAAGCGTCTGTTTCATTGTGCATAAGTCCTTTAAAAATTTAGCGTGGGCATGCACTTGGTTTATTGCATCAAGCAAGGGAATATTAATTTTTATCTGTTTGAAGATGTTCCTAATTTCTGCCTGATACTTATCTTTCAAGGGTGGTGCTAGCCTCTATGGAAATGGAGCTGGAGGTGTATATGGTTCAGACTCTTTTTCTTTGACCTCCTTTTTTTCTAAGCTTTTCTCCTCCTCTTGCATCTTTTGTGGTACATGCTCATCCTCTTTCTCATCCACTATTTGTGCATGCTTGGATGGTTCTGGCTTTTCTATTTCTCTTTCGCTATGCAAAGTGGTCACCGCCTTGCATGGTTTTATGTTGTCACCTAAAAAAGAAGAGGAATTTATGTTATGATTTGCAACAGATTGAGCTGGTAAAGTACCTTTCTCTAAAGATGCAGCAATTTTAGAAAAGTTTTCGTTAAGCTGTTGAAACTGTTGCTGAAATTGTTGTAGAAGCTGTTGTTGTTGTTGATTCTACATCTGCATCATTTGCTGAAGTACGACTGTGATATCAGTGCTCTGCTCCTTCTTCCCTTGATTGCCGCATGATTTGGATGGTGGTAAGGAGTGGTCGTCTGTTGCACCAGCTGCTGTGGTCCCCATCTCAAATTTGGGTGATTCTTCCAAGAAGAGTGAAAGTGTTCGAATTTACCCCTTGATTTGACACTCAATTCACTTCAGTTTGTGGGTTCCTTATAGTCTCTTTCATAGCAAGGATTGTAGGGCAAACAAACATGTCATGAGTGGGCTGCTCACAAATGGCACAAAACGGTCCAGCTTCGACTACTTTCGCTGCTCTCAAGTCTAGGCCGTGTAACCTCTGCGTCAGCAATGCATCCACATGTGCTCTTATTGCATTATCTGGCTTCAATGAGTGCATGCCTCCTTTAGATGGTGGAAGTGGCTCTGATCTGTCAAACTCTGATGTAGACTCCCATTTCCTCGCATGCTCCACTATGGTCTCCATGTAATCCCATGCCTCCGTAGGAGTTTTCTGAAAGAATTCGCCGTTGCACATCATCTCCATGTATTGCCTGGTTTGCTGCTGCAGGCCATCATAAATGAATCCAATAGCACGGCCTTTGTCGTATCCATAGTGTGTGCAAGCGATCAAAAGGTCCTTGAATCTCTCCCATGCTTGGTCGTACGTCACCTTCTCCCTCTGCGAAAAGGACATGATTTGTCGCTTCAAGGCATGGGTCCTCTGCACAGAAAAGACTTTTTTAGAAACTCGGTTTGCAATTGTAACCAAGTAAAGATAGATCTAGGTGGAAAAGAATTAAACCAATTTTTTGCTTTATCTTTTAGAGAGAATGGAAATAATTTAAGATAAACAGAATCAGAGCTAATTTTTCCATCCAACTGTGTCGAGCATACTTCTTCAAAATTTCTGACATGCAAATAAGGATTATTATTTTTAATGCCATGGTAAGATGGTAAGAGTTCAATTACACCTGGCTTCAGATTAAAATTATGAGCATCCGCAGGTAGAACTATGCATGAATCAGACACCACCCTAGATGGCATATAAATTTCCAATAAAGGTCTTTCTTGTGCAGGTGGTGTGATATGTGTTTCATCATTATTATTAGCCATATTTTATGTTCGTACTAATCTATGTGAATTAGGTGATCTATGCCACATAAACTAGCAGAAAAAAGATGTTTTATGTAATAGCAAGCAAATAAAAAGCCTAAACTAAAAGATGGAAAGATCTCACCGAATATTCCTCGAGAGAAACTGATAGTATGGATCACAAATACCGATGTCCCTGACAACGGCGCCAAAAACTTGACTCGTCTCAAAATGTGTGAGCGCTACTCCCAAGTGTTGGAGCTCGAACAAGTAATAATCCTGGTGAGTCCAGGTATCATATTCACGGGACAACTGACCTGTAAATCCACGAATTTCAATTTATAAAGAGTACTAAAACGATGAGAAACAACCACCTTTCAGATATAATGATATGGTGTCGAGGTTTTAAAGTAATAAAAGAAAGTCCTACGATAGTTACGGTGAATTCGATACTAGGGTACTAATATGGAGAGTATGTGTTGGTTGGGATTTCGTTAGGGTATGTGCAATCAATGATTATTAATATCTTTTCTATAACTCAATGTTTCATCCGGCTAGGGCATGAAAACGTCAGAAAATATGTCGATAAAGCGCGTAAAATAGTGCCAAAAAGTAATCATGTATACCATCGATTTCATGAAGAAAATACGCCCAAGTGCCCTCTCGAGTCATGATACATCCTCTCGGATCATATCACGAATAAGTCCTCAAAGATCAGATTCGATTCAAGCATGCCCACGTCTCCGTATAACATACCCAAATAACATATATGTAGAAATCAATGAAATACGCAATATAACTCAAATAAAGGGCGAAAAGATATCGAATTAAATGATTACAACACCATAACTACATCAACACCAACACATATAGAGATTAGCCATACATAGAGAGAAAAGAACGCATATTCATAGACAAATACATGTTCAAAAACTTAAAATACGTGAATAATACTCCAAATACAAGTCATAAATGATTTTTATAACTCAATCAATGCATAATCATCCGCTAATGTGGTATATGAATGAGTTTTAAATGATGAGAATTGGTGATTAATTATTTTCTCTCGCTTTATTTAAAGAAATTCTAAGGCCTCATACACTCAAAAACTTGACTCGTCTCAAAATGTGTGAGCACTACCCCCAAGTGTAGGAGATCGAACAAGTAATAATCCTGGTGAGTCCAGGTATCGTATCCACGGGATAACTGACCAGCAAATCCATGAATTTCAGTTTATAAAGAGTACTAAAAAGACGAGAAACAACCACCTTTCAGATATAACGATATGGTGTCGAGGTTTTAAAATAATAAAAGAAAGTCCTACGATAGTTACGGTGAACTCGATACTAGGGTACTAATATGGGGAGTATGTGTTGGTTGTAATTTTATTAGGGTATGTGCAATCAATGATTGGTAATATTTTTTCTATAACTCAATGTTTCATCCGGCAAGGGCATGAGAACGTCGAAAAATATGGCGATAAAGCGCGTAAAATAGTGCCAAAAAGTAATCACGTATAACATCAATTTCATAAAAAAATACACCCAAGTGCCCTCTCGTGTCATGATACATCCTCTCGGATCGCATCACGAATAAGTCCGCAAAGATCATATTCGATTCAAGCATGCCCACATCTCCGTATAACATACCCAAATAACATATATGTAGAAATCAATGAAATACGCAATATAACGTGAATAAAGGGCGAAAATATATTGAAATCAATGATTACAGCACCCTAACTACATCAACACCAACACATATAGAGATTAACCACACATAGAGAGAAAAGAACACATATTCATAGACAAATACATGTCCAAAAGCTCAAAATACATGAAGAATACTCCAAATACAAGCCATAAACGATTTTTAGAACTCAATCAATTCATAATCATCCGCTAATGTGGTATGTGAAGGAGTTTTAAATGATGAGAATTGGTGATTAATTCTTTTCTCTCGCTTTATTTAAAAAAATTCTAAGGCCTCATACACTCCCCCCAACTAAAGATGGACATTGTCCTCAATGTCGAAAGGGGTACGAGTTTATTCAAAAGCAAGCATCCTAAAAAGCATATAAAAATCTACGCTTATGGAAAGAACACACCGTGGTCAAATGGCAGATCACAGATCTTTAATGGTGGAGGAAGTTTTTCTATCTGTTCCATGCGCTCCTCGGCGAGCATTCGTCCTCCTCTAGCAAAGTTGGACCCCAGCGACATAACTCCCAGCACCTCTATAAATTGTTCACCAATGTCCAGCAAGAGATGAGTTACGTCAATCCAACTTAGTTTCAAATTCCTCTCAATAAACATATTCCAAATATAGTCATCAAGATACGTAAAATAAAGTGAAGCATATTGATGACTAGTCCCTGAAAGATATGCACTACTCTCGGTATGATACTCAGTCATTGTAGAGAGGGATGTATGATTTTGGGAAAAACTGGAGGGAAAAGTGCTTCATGTTCCATAGAAATACTCTCTAAGCACATGTTCCTAGCTGTCTACTCCTCCTGTTCATCCAAAATTGCTAGCTCGTCCTCTCCTTTGCACACGCTTCCAGCCATGTTAATGTTCTGATTTGTGCTTTCATCGTGACATGGCTCGCTCGATATACCTGCAACAGAAGATGAACTCATATTAGATTCTTGAAATTGAATTTCAAAAGGATTACGTTCTTTTAAGCAAGTGACAATCAGAGTAATATTTTCAATGGATTGCTGAATTTGTCGACTCCGAGCAAGGAAATTTTCTTGGAATTGATGGGATGCAGCCTCCTGTGTCTGAATGAGCAAATAAACTTCCTCTTTCAAGGGTTGCAATGGTATGTCTATGCTTTGATC
This sequence comes from Scilla litardierei, assembly GCA_030789695.1. Lineage (NCBI taxonomy): Eukaryota > Viridiplantae > Streptophyta > Magnoliopsida > Asparagales > Asparagaceae > Scilla > Scilla litardierei. The sequence goes on from CM061141.1 coordinate 116,359,855, forward strand.
TCCTTGATCAAGGCATGAAGGCTCCGTTGAATCATGCTCTGAAGTCTCATTAATGGTCTGATCATTCTCTTGTAAGGACTCCATGTACTTCCATACCTCTGTCGGCGTCATGACTCCCAAAAATTCCTCTAGCTGTGGTCGTAGTCCAAATAAGAAGGACTCCATAAGCTCTTTCTTTGTGTACCCATAATGCAGATAGCTCAATAATATGTCCGTGAACCTCCTCCAGGCCTAATAGAATGTTTCACAGTCTCTCTGATTGAAATTAACAATCTTGAGTTTCTCCATTCTATGCTTGTGTGCAACATTGTACTCTGCATCACACCAATAATATGTGCCATAGAAATTCATGTATTCCATTTTTTTCGAATTTTTTTTAAAAAGGAAACAACTAAATAAAGGTCCTAGGATACAAGATGGAAGGATCTCACCGAATATTTCGCCATACAAACTGAAATCGTAGATCACAAGTACCGTTATCCCCGGCAACGGCGCCAAAAACTTGACTCGTCTCAAAATGTGCGAGCGCTACTCCCAAGTGTAGGAGACCGATCAAGTAGTAAACCTGTAGAGTCAGGTGTCGAATCCACGGGACAGTTGACCTGTAAACCAAAAGAATCAGTTTCTAAAGATTAATAAAACGATGAAAAACTACCACCTTTTGAAGGTGAGATAATCGTGATGATGGTTTTAAGTAAACGTGAAAGTAACACTAAAACAAGTATGGAGAGTCGATATAAGAAACTATTGAGAGGAGCATGTGTCGGTTGTGATTTCGTTAGAGCATGTGTAATCAATGGTAATCAACGTCTTTTATATAACTCAACATTTCATCCAGTAAGGGTATGAGAACGTCGGAAAGTATAACGATAAACAATCATTCAAAAAGCCATAAATAATCACGTAAATCACTAGCTTCATAAAGAGTTTAAATTCATGTGCCTACAAGGGTCACGACAATATCCGCAAAGATCATGCCACGAATAAGTCCGCAAAGATCAGATTCGATCCAAGTACATCAACAAAGAGAATACTTGAATAATACGTGTAGAATCTAGCAAAATACATGATATAACATGTGAAATAAGGTGAAAAGACGTAGAAACCAAAGATTACAACACCCTAACTACAGCACAACGAACAGACAAGGATATTAGCCACGCATGGAGAGAAGAAAACTCAATTTCATTAGCAAATACATGATCAAAAGGTCAAAATACATGCTAAATACGTGAAATACAAGGTATAAGTTGAGATTTCTTTCACCAAAACTGCTCAAAAAGCCTCAGAATTCCTTCTGCAAGAGCCCATAGCCTCTGTCTCCAAAGCCCCAGAAAGTCTCACGAAAATACGCACAGTCGCCCTTCCAATACGCTCAAAATACGCTAAAAACAAGTCTGAATACTCTCTGGAATACGGGGGTATTTATAGGGGTATAGGTCGGTTCGGATGCGAATATTTCGCTCAAACCCATTTCAAACTCCACTCGGATCCGCAAACCCTAACAGCTCCAATTCTGGGCCGTTCGATCAGTGCAGGATCGCACGTGGTGCCGCCGCGTGTCCAGCGGGTTCAGATTGTCCCCTGCGCGTGCCCGCATCCGCTAGCTGCTCTCGAGTATGCTTCGGATTCAATCGCGACCATCCGTTCGAGCGGTGAATGGCTGAGATCATGCCACGTCGCTCCGTTTCGCTCCGCTGCGTTCGTCTCCGCTGGGGCCGTTGGATCAAGCAGGAAGCCGCTCGATTGCTACCATGTGTCCTGTATTTGCCCGCTCAGCAGGCATTGCGTGGTCTGTTGGATCGTGATCTCGCCGCTGTGAGCCGGCCACGTTGCCCGAATTCTCAAGCAACGGATGAAGGCGGGAGGCGTGGATGCTTGCCACGTGGCCCGCCTGAAGCGTTGGATACGTATACATGCATATATGCGGGTATTTTCCATATATTTGCCTCGTATTTCTTCAATTAAATAGTATTCTACATTCAAAAATTCATAGTAATTACCACTGATCTCAGAAAAATACAAATAAATAGTCGTTGGAATCATGAGATCGAGATCTTCTCATGAAAAATACTAAAAGGACAGAAATACTCAATATATTGCTGTTTTGTGCATAAAATGAGAGTTTGCTTTAATAATTAAGGGTGTTCAAAATGCAATCTTATTAGAGACCAAATAAGTACCATATATACACAAAATGGGGCCAAATGAGGGGCTAAATATGTAGTATTTACCATGAACCACTAATCCCCTATTCGCAGTTAATCCATTGCCTAAGCATATCATGAAGATCAATTATCAATAGATGTCACTCAAAGATCAATGAAAGCAAGAAAAGTGGATTGGATGATCAAAGATGGTGATTGAAACTCCTAGAAGACTTCAAGCTCATACTTTGGATAGAAGAGAGACTTCTACAAAATGGAATTTTTTTATTCTCTTCTAGTATGTAGCTTAGAAGTAGAACTATGTTGGAGCGCACACACATCTTCATTTTTGTCCTAGGAAATCGTTAGATAACTTTTCCTTAGACTCCAATTCATTTTTATCAAGCATGTGCATATTGTGATTTCAACAGGCGACTGCTGAACGATTTACAGTCGCCTGTCTAAAAACAGTCGACTGTGATTTGTTCTACAGTCGCATGTTATGCACATACTTAATCAATTGATTTTTGGGCTTTCTAATCTTTAACTCTTTCAGGCGACTGCTGTACATAATACATGCACCTGTCCAAGATACAGTCGCCTGTGATTTGTTAATCAGTCGTCTGTCTATCTTCAGCCCAAAGATCACTTTCATTTTTATCTGGCCAGTCGACTGATGTTGTATTGACAGTCGCCTATCCAAGGAACAGTCGACTGTCAATGCGTCAACAGTCGTCTGTCTTTGAACTCTCTGCAGACTCTGCTCTCTAGAAATTTTCAGGTTTTTGTGAAAGTCGACAGATGTTGGTTTCACAGTCGCCTGCCCATGGCACGGGCGCCTGTGTGTTCCACATCAGTCGCCTGTCGCGTCTTCCCAAAACCTTCTGATATTTTCTCAGCTTACCCATATTGTGGCCAGTCGCCTGTAGAAGGATTTACAGTTGCCTGTTAGTTTTACAGGCGCCTGTCTTATCTTTATCAGTCGACTATCCACGTGGTAAGTTATCGTTTGAATTCGCACCTGCTCTCTAACACAATGCTGTGGTCAACTGTGTTTTGTTCAACAGTCGACTGTCGACTGTGTAAATTCTATCTGTTGGCTTTTTCTCCACAGATTTCAAAGGGGTTTTTGGGGATTCTGTTTAGGGGTTTTGGGGAACCTATAAAGAGAGCTTCTACTGTTCCATTGAGGGGTTACTCATCTTCTCTTGAAAAACCTAAGCTTTCATCTTCAAGCTTCTCAAGCTCTCAAATCCAAAAGCCCTAGAATTCCAATCTTTTCCTTTCTTGCTCTCCAACCTAGAATCAAAGTGATATCTTCTATGCAATTGGTAGTGACAAGAGAAATGGCTTTTCTCTCTTCCAAGAGAGACCTCAACACACAACACACTTTCTCCTTCAAGTTCTACTTCAAGGCATAGGTGATTGTAAGTGTTGCTATTTCAATATTTCATATCTTTTGTTATTAGATTAACTCTCGGTTTGTGAGAGTGGTTTGTTTGCTCCCAAGTTGTGGGAGTCAAGCACATCGAGTGTATTTCGATTTCACTTGTAGGATTGCTACAAGTGGGTTTAAAGGAAAGCTCATGTTCGGTTTCTAACTTGAGTATCCGGTGGTATCCGGGTGGAAGGGACGTAGGATTACCAGGAACAAGTCGGGAGTTGACTTGGATAATCCGAACCCTTGAAACATCTTTGTGTTTGCATTGTTTCAATTTAGGGTTTATTTTCATTCCACATTAATTGTCGATTAGGAATTTAATTTGGTATAACTATCGTTTTAAATTGTATAAACACTATTCAACTCCCTTCTAGTGTTTTCCTCATAGCCAGGTCCTTACAATAAGTTTTAGTGTGAGAGTTTGTGCTCACTACCAAGAATCTCCTAAAGAGTCTCACATTACTGCTATCAAGAGAATCATCAGATACATCAATGTACCACTAACTATGGTATTTTGGTATACCAAGGATACTAATACCCTTCTCTTAGGATATAGTGATGTTGATTGGGCAGGTAATGCTGATGACAGGAAGAGCACTACTGGTTGGTGTTTCTATGTTGGAAATAACCTTGTTTCATGGTATAGTGAGAAGCAAAACTCTATTTCCTTATCTACTGCAAAAGCTGAGTACATTGCAGCTGGAAGCTGTTGTACTCAATTGTTGTGGATGAAACGGATGCTGATGGATTATGGAGTGGAACAAGCTCTATTGACTGTTGTATGTAACAATCAAAGTGCTATCAATATTTCTAAAAATCCTATGCAACACTCTAGAATAAAGCACATTGACATACATCACCATTTTATCAGCGAATTGGTTGAGAAGAAAGTCCTTGTTATGGACTATGTTGCAACATCAAGTCAGTTGGCAGACATCTTTACAAAGCCACTTGACTTAGGCAAATTTGAAGAGTTACGGCAAGCCCTTGGTCTCTACCGCATTTAATTTTAAAAAAAATTATAGTGAATGTTACAACATAGAGGAGGATACGATATTAAGAGGCGCTGAGTCTCGGGCCTTGGACTCCGCGCTCAAATTTCAATTCTTAAATTTTCATAAAAAGGAATTTTGGTTTTCTAGGGCTTCCTTGTTCTTCTTTGCGAAAGATTCAATCCTCTTCATCTCAATGTCCCGCAATCAAGATCATCTGCCCGCTCAACAGCCTCTCCATTACTCTCATCGCTCTGCTTCAGCAAAGGCGGCGACATCTACATCTTTCCCTCCTAAAATGAAGAAGAAAGGTGTGGTGCCCTGATCTGCCCGAGCACCTTCTCAACGTTCCTCCTCATCCTCTCCTGTTCCAATGTCATCTGTTCATATGCAACCGAATGCCACTCCGAATTTGGATATTGTGCCATTTTCCCCAATTTCTGTCCGGCATAAGGTACCACCTTCATCTTCGAAACCCTTTGTTCCCGTCACTATATATGATTGGTTTTGGCAGCTAAGAGAGACTGGCGAGAAGTTTGATTTGTCTAATCTGGACTTTACTGGAGTTCGACTTGGTGACATCTGACTTGACAGATTGGGTGGGGCTCTGAAAAGTATTAGTGTGGTAAATGACGAGATCGTGTATTTGGTCACTTCTAGAACTCGTCGACGCTCATCTGTTAAATTGACTGAGATAGTAGTATTGGAAGACTCAGATTCATCAATATCAATATCTGCCAATACTAGGGGTTGTGAAGCTGGTGCTGAGGAATCATATGTCCTTCATAACTCCACTAATCAAGATTGGAGGGCAAGGGCCAGATATTCCAGCAGATTTAGTATCTGATTATCGCATGGACGATCATGTTGCCTCTTATGACCACACTATTACTTCTGATGCTACTCCTGAAGCTAGATCCGATACTGCACCTACAGTTGGATCTGATGTTGTGGCTGATGTTGCTGTCGATGTTCCAACGCAACCTCATGTGGCATCTGATGTTGTACATGATGTTGCAACATCACCTCAAGTTGAACCGAATGTCATGGCTGATGCTCCATCACAAGACACAACATGCACCTCTGCAACTCATGATGATTCTACATCTTTGCCTGACCCTGCTCAGCCTATGCCTGAACTGAAGGTTCCTCCACCCTCTCGTCCATGAAGAAACTCTGCAAAGAGAAGAGATGCCCCTTCAAGCTCTACTTCTCCATCTCCATCAAAAAGTGCTCGAGGTTCTACAGATAAATCCACTTCCTCTTCCTTTGCATTTACTGTATCAGATGCCATGAGCAAACAGTTCTTTAATCAAGCCTACAAGAAAAGATGGGCTCTTTACTCTGACAGGGCTATCATAGCAGAGAAGCACTTGACAGTTGAAGCCTTCTCTAAGACTAATTTCATATCTATTTTGAAAAATCTCAAACTGTTTCACACTTCTACGTGTTTTAGATCCTACAATCTTGTGCTGGTTAAGGAGTTCTATTGTAATCCCTCCAAGTCAGCTGGAGATTCACATTCCAGATGGTCTTTTGTAACGACCCGCTCTCAGGGGCCGTTACTTATTTGATTACATTTGCAGTTCTGCAGATTGACAGTGAAAACTGTAACGGCCGGTACCCACTATTCGTTATATGGCTATGCGTATGGCAATTTTGGGTACCTGATTGGTTTTGTTGCTTTGTGTGTGAGTCGTGTCGTTGAGTCGATAGGACCGTAGCACTTGGTTGCGTCCTTAGCAAGATGACCCTCGACGTGTGCCCAACTTGGGATTACTGTCGCCTTTGGACCCTGTATCCTTTGTTCGCTTTACGTGCACGTAGTCCTATTCGTGCATGTACTTATTTGAGACTTTGTTTGTATCCGAACCCTATAGTGTGATATGCCGTTGTGACCCTCTCGAAGAATATTAAATTGTGGAATTAATTTGGAACGTCATTTCACGGGTCGTTCTCCCATGATTTGACTTTGTTTGATGAGACGTCGCGATTTTCACTTTTGACGTGAGGCCTTTTTATTTTTAGATTCGTTTCAAGTCGTCGAAATGGTGATCCATCTTCTTAGTTGTGTTTCTCTCGTCGGTACGGTCACCCCAGTATTTATCTTATGTTTTTAGAGCCCCGTTTGACCCACTTTCACTTTTTCCCCAGCTTAATCGTTGGTTTTAACCCTAAGTTTTGAGATTTGTCCCTAAGTAATATTTTAAATATAATCTTAATCTTCCCCTAATTTGACTTAGTCTATTTTTTTATCCCCCCTTTTGGCCGCACCCACTTGTCTCACGTAGGAGAGAGTGAGTGAGTGAGGAAGTGGGGTTTTAATATTGATTATTTCAAAATTTTTAAAACAACAAAACCCTAACAGCCCCCACGTGACCTAGCCCTCACCCACTGAAAATTTAACCTAGGCTATTATTCTCTCACAGCCAACAATAGAGCCACCGGCCCTATTTTCTTTCACAAAAAAACCCCCCCGAGTGCCCTCTTTCTCACCCTCTTGACCCACGCATGGCGGCCAGACCATCGCCGACCGGCCCCCTCTCTCATCCTCGATGTTTCCCCATCGCCTGCGCCACCATGAGGCCCCACTATACGCCAGAGCTCCACTGTTTCGCACAGAAAATCCCGCAGCAGTAGCAGCAGCTTGCAGCAGCCGTCGCTGTCGCCGCCGTCACAGCCTCCAACCTCCGCCGTCGACCCCTGGACACCCCCTGCACCTCCCGTGGAAGTTCCTCAGCTGCCCTTGCCTCGAAACAACGAGTGATCTCTCTGTTTTGCATGTATAACGACGTGTCGTCGCATTGTATCATCCCGCACAGTACCCTCTCACTGTTGGGGTCTTCCGGTAGCCCCCTACTTCTCCTAAGGGTGCTTTTCGATGCCACGAACATCCCCTATGACGCTCAACATCGTAGACTTCATGTACGTCGAACCGTTCATCTCGGTTCGTTGTTACGGCTTCCCGGGAGCCGTGAAAACGCCTACCGACCTATTACTCGCTGATTGGAATCTTGTTCGCTGATCTAGCCACTGTCCGAGAATTGGCAAGCGTGGAATCTAATTTTGGAATCTAGACTAGGAGCGCGTTCTATTATTCCAACCCCTGGCGTCGCTACCCGATGCTGATTCGGGATATAAATTGCATATTTTCCCCCTAACTATTCCCATTTTGTGCCAAAGATTAGGCTTAATTGTGCTCTTTTTGGGTATATTTTCATTTCATATCAATTTCGGGGCTTATTCTCATTCTTGGCACAAAATACTGTTTTTATCGTCTTTATTGGCTTCCTATTATTTTTCCTACGCTCCTGCTATTATTGTGATCATATCGCCATTTTTTGGGAATTATTTGAGCGTTAGAATAATTTTATATAACATTTTGGAAGTCAATATTGGGTTTTTAGTAGTCATTAAATTAATTTTCACATCAAATGGACTAATTTATCCTTCTCATATTTTTCAGGTACTCCTGGGAGTCTTAGAGATTTTCCAGAATTTTTTGGGATTTTTCTGGGGCTTCTAGGTATTTTTCGTGGATTTATTGGAGAAGAAATGGGGTTTTAAAACCCAGGAAAAAGGAATTAAAGGGGCGCCACGTGGCCCAACCAGATGGCGCCACGTGGCGCCTATTTGTGCTGCGGGCCGCCGTTTCGTTTTAATATTAAAAAAAAAACCTTTTCTTGCGGGCCGGCCCGCTCCGCAGCAGCGCGCGCAGTTTAAAAAAAAAATTAAAATTAAATTTTTATTTTTAATGGAGGCCCAGCGGGCCGGCCTCCTGGCCGGCCCGCCTTCGCAGAAGCGGGCACGCGCTAGGCGCGTGCCCGCTGCTGCGAAGCGGGCGCTCCGCGGGTCGGGCGCCCGAGCGCCCGACCCGCCCGCCTTTATGCGCGCGCTGGGAGGTGTTTTGCGGGTCGGGTATCCCAAAACCCGACCCGCAATGCGTTAATAGGCGCCTAGGTGCGTTTTTTTAGGGGAGCTGCTGTTTTTGCGATTGGAGCTGCGTTTTTTGTGTTTTTTTAGGGTTCTTGATGGGGGTTTTCTTCCCCAAAGGCTAGGGGGAAGCTTGGAGGCCATTGGAGCTTGGGGAAAGCTTGGAGGAGGTGCTAAAGTGGAAGGGAGGCTCATTTGGGGAGAGCTTGGGTGATATCTTTCTTCCCCACTTTTGTAAATTGATATCTCACTTTTGTATGAAACTTTGATGAATCTTTTGAATGAAATTTACATCTTGTTTGCTATGATTGTGTAGTGTTAGTGTGCTTGGGTGGTGATTCATTGGGTTGGATGTTAATGTTTGCCCTAATTCCCTCTTGCCCAATTTTCATTGTTGATGTTGGAAGTATAATTAGGGCACAATTTTATTGGCCATGTCCCGAGAGGGCAATTTGAGAAAATGTCATGCTCGTAATTTGATTAGTGTTCGATTATACGTCCATCCCTATTGCTAATTGTGATGTCCTTTATTGTTAAATTCTCCGATTGGGCTTCCTTAGCCGGATGACCAATTGAAGTATATGAGGGTAATTTGTGCTTAATTAACACCAACATTAGTGAATTCACAACCCATGCTCCTCGCCTTGCTACCCTAATTTCTCCTTTTGGCTCTCTAACCCTATACACTTAGGTTAGATTTTTAGTTTCTCCACACGTTTTTCACACTTCCACCCATCGTAATTGAGATTATTGTAGCACGCTATTATTTTCTTTATCGATCAAAATTTTGTGAACGTAGTACGAATTGTCCCTGTGATCCGACCCGGTACTCACCGGTTATTTTATATTGCATTGACGCTCCTACGCTTGGGAGTGGAAGGCGTGCACTTGCGCGTTTTCCGAGTCAACCAATTGGCGCCGTTGCCGGGGACAACGGTTTCTATTATTAGCGATTTTTGATTGATTTTGAAATATTTAGTGTGATACTTCTATCTTTTAGTGTGTGTCTTTTCGTTTATTTATTTTCATTTTATTGAGTCTTTTGGTTGTTATTTTCATTTTCTTCGAATTTTTTTTTAAGAATGGCATCTTCTTCGGATTTTTCGGACTTTGATTTGGAGGATATCCCACTTCCGCCATATTTTCATGGCACGGAGTGGGAGAACCCTCACTTACATATTAAAAATTTTGAAGATTGGATACATTCATGTCTTGGTGGGAATATCGATGATGATTGCATATATTTTAGATTCTTTCCCGATTCTTTACAGGATGATGCTAGACTTTGGTTTGATTCATTGTCTCTGGACTCACATTTTACTTGGTTGTCATTTCAGGCTGAATTTCTCCGAGTATTTTTGCCTATCTTTTTGGAGCAGGTACATGGGCGGCAGGCCATGGAGCATGTAGCGAGCTTTGTCCAGGCTGAGTGGGAGGCCTACCATCAGGCTTGGCAGAGGTTCACTGATTTGGTGCTTGCGTGCCCACAGCAGAGCTTTCACGAGGATCATCTTCTGCAGATCTTCTACACAGGGTTATCGCCATCTGGGCGAGATTTGGTGCAGATGAGCTGCGGTGGAGAGTTCTTTGATTATTCGACCGAGGATTCTTGGTTGTACCTGAGAGACCTTGCAGAGTGGGAGCAGACTGTACCATCTGGAGAGCAGTCACTTGGATATGAGGATGATGGTCAGTCTCAGCTTCTACTTCAGGATGCAGAGCTGCAGGTCCAGTGCCAGCCTGAGGAGCCAGCTGAGGGCTCATTCCAGTGCGACCCTATGGATTACATAGAGAGACCTGTGAAGAGGGTGCATTGGGGCCAAGTAGAAGAGTTTGAGCATATATATATTGAGGAGTCAGAGGAGACAGATGACGGAGTGCGTGTCGACTACGACGGTGACACGATGCATTTTCATTTTGAGGTTGATGATGAAGTGGATGTGCATGATGGCCGAGAGCAGATCGAGTACACCATGGAGCCTGAGCCACATGCCACTTCAGAGTTAGCTTCACAGGTCGAGGCGGTTGAGTATTTTGGGAGGACGACTGAGCTGAGCTATTTCTGGGATGGCGAGGATGATGCGTGCTTGGATTTGCCCGAGATGTGTCTACCTCCAGTCCTGTCACAGATGTCACTTCCCTCGCCTCAGGATGCGCACTTGCCAGTCATCGAGAAGGTTTGTCAGGAGCAGTTACCAGTTGTGGTGAGTGCTGCAGAGATTGTTGATATTGACGTCGAGGAAGAGGATAGCGACGGAGATTACGAGATGGTATATTCTGAGCCCGAGCTCCCTCTTACTCCAGTTTTCCCTCTGCAGCCACTTCCACCTCCTCCTGAGGCCGTGCATCATGCCACATCTAGCACCGCATTTCAGGGAAGTTTCCACCATCTCATGCCTTGCATTTCTGAAGCCCAATTTGCACTTCCACATATTTTTGCTTCAGATTGTCGTCCATTGCATCTAAATTCTTTTATCTGTTTTGACGACCCGTTTTGGAATGCTTTTGCAGGGCATGAGGACATGACTTGGATTGATGCAGCTCGTCTCCCACGTGATCCATATTATCCAAAGGAGATGCTTGGAGTTGCATTGCTGGAATCCAAGGAGGCCGGTGGTGGCCTAGCTCCAAAGCAGCTGGCGGAGGAGCAAAAGGATATGATCGAGCAGCTACCACCACCGTTATACATTCGAGATCCGCCATTTGCCACGGTGTGTTCTTTCCATGTAGTGTAAATAAATAAAAATTAAAAGTTAGTTTGCTTTTGCATTTTGCTTTCGTATGCTTTTTTTTTTCTTTTCTAGGATCTTTTGCCGAGATCTAGTACTCTCCCAACATTGAGGACAATGCTTATTTTAAGTTGGGGGGAGAGTGTTAGAATCTTTAGGTTTGTTAGGATTTTGGCCTAATTTTTTTTTTGAGATTCCTCCAAGTCTCGCCTCATTCCATGAATTCATTGCATATCATATTTTGGCTTCCTCGTTCCTACGCCATTAGCTTTGTTTTGTCCCTATATGCTTAATGCCATGCAATTTTTTCGGATTATTACTTTGGTATCGATTTCTTGATGTTGGATTGGCATGTTTCACTTCTTTTCCATTTTGGATTCATATGCTAATATGCCATGTATGAACTACATTATATGTTGTGATACTCTCTTTGAGATAATTTTGGAAAAGTTTGGTGTAAGCGATTTCATGTGTTGGGATGAATGATGTAGTTTTTAATTGGATTGGATTTGGCCAATTGTGCATGCTTTGTTTACTCTTAGGAGTGGGTGGATGAGTTGCTAATTTGTGTTGGAATGAAAAAAAAAAGTAGTATAAGTGAATGGTTTTTCTAATCAAATCGAGTAGCCGGTGCCCCACGAAACATTGGGGAGGACGCCAAAGATGAGATTTAGGGAATCATTCCATCCATTTGCATATATAGCGTCATCGCGTGTATGTAAATGTGGCCGTGTTTGCATTTATAGCGTTATCGCGTGAATGCAAAACATAAACATCAAAAACAAAAAAAAGAAAAAAAAAGAAAAAAAAAGTAAAGAAAAGTAAATTGAAGAAAAAATGAAAGAATAAGCAACATGAGTGATGCAATCCCATCTCCCACAACTTAGATGAAATTTTTTTCGTTTTGGCCATTTTCATGAAAATTGGAAATTTTGACATCGTGATATATCCCGATACGTGTGATACGGGGCTTATTTCTTCACTTTTCTTTGAATTGGATCGAGGAGAGTATCATTTGTTGTTTACTTTCATACATTGGGTATATTGGCTTTGAAATCAATTGGAAACATCATTTTGGGGTGTGCCATGAAGATATTGTGATTTTGGTGCATGTCATTCAATTTAATCCGAATTTATCGCATATTTTGCTAGGGACTAGCAAAAAGCTAGTTGGGGGGTGTGATTCGGGATATAAATTGCATATTTTCCCCCTAACTATTCCCATTTTGTGCCAAAGATTAGGCTTAATTGTGCTCTTTTTGGGTATATTTTCATTTCATATCAATTTCGGGGCTTATTCTCATTCTTGGCACAAAATACTGTTTTTATCGTCTTTATTGGCTTCCTATTATTTTTCCTACACTCCTGCTATTATTGTGATCATATCGCCATTTTTTGGGAATTATTTGAGCGTTAGAATAATTTTATATAACATTTTGGAAGTCAATATTGGGTTTTTAGTAGTCATTAAATTAATTTTCACATCAAATGGACTAATTTATCCTTCTCATATTTTTCAGGTACTCCTGGGAGTCTTAGAGATTTTCCAGAATTTTTTGGGATTTTTCTGGGGCTTCTAGGTATTTTTCGTGGATTTATTGGAGAAGAAATGGGGTTTTAAAACCCAGGAAAAAGGAATTAAAGGGGAGCCACGTGGCCCAACCAGATGGCGCCACGTGGCGCCTATTTGTGCTGCGGGCCGCCGTTTCGTTTTAATATTAAAAAAAAAAACCTTTTCTTGCGGGCCGGCCCGCTGGCCGGCCCGCTCCGCAGCAGCGCGCGCAGTTTAAAAAAAAAATTAAAATTAAATTTTTTTTAATGGAGGCCCAGCGGGCCGGCCTCCTGGCCGGCCCGCCTTCGCAGAAGCGGGCATGCGCTAGGCGCGTGCCCGCTGCTGCGAAGCGGGCGCTCCGCGGGTCGGGCGCCCGAGCGCCCGACCCGCCCGCCTTTATGCGCGCGCTGGGAGGTGTTTTGCGGGTCGGGTATCCCAAAACCCGACCCGCAATGCGTTAATAGGCGCCTGGGTGCGTTTTTTTTAGGGGAGCTGCTGTTTTTGCGATTGGAGCTGCGTTTTTTGTGTTTTTTTAGGGTTCTTGATGGGGGTTTTCTTCCCCAAAGGCTAGGGGGAAGCTTGGAGGCCATTGGAGCTTGGGGAAAGCTTGGAGGAGGTGCTAAAGTGGAAGGGAGGCTCATTTGGGGAGAGCTTGGGTGATATCTTTCTTCCCCATTTTTGTAAATTGATATCTCACTTTTGTATGAAACTTTGATGAATCTTTTGAATGAAATTTACATCTTGTTTGCTATGATTGTGTAGTGTTAGTGTGCTTGGGTGGTGATTCATTGGGTTGGATGTTAATGTTTGCCCTAATTCCCTCTTGCCCAATTTTCATTGTTGATGTTGGAAGTATAATTAGGGCACAATTTTATTGGCCAAGTCCCGAGAGGGCAATTTGAGAAAATGTCATGCTCGTAATTTGATTAGTGTTCGATTATACGTCCATCCCTATTGCTAATTGTGATGTCCTTTATTGTTAAATTCTCCGATTGGGCTTCCTTAGCCGGATGACCAATTGAAGTATATGAGGGTAATTTGTGCTTAATTAACACCAACATTAGTGAATTCACAACCCATGCTCCTCGCCTTGCTACCCTAATTTCTCCTTTTGGCTCTCTAACCCTATACACTTAGGTTAGATTTTTAGTTTCTCCACACGTTTTTCACACTTCCACCCATCGTAATTGAGATTATTGTAGCACGCTATTATTTTCTTTATCGATCAAAATTTTGTGAACGTAGAACGAATTGTCCCTGTGATCCGACCCGGTACTCACCGGTTATTTTATATTGCATTGACGCTCCTACGCTTGGGAGTGGAAGGCGTGCACTTGCGCGTTTTCCGAGTCAACCAGATGCCAGTGTAGCTCTCGCGTCATGTAAGGGTAAATTTTTGAACACTTAGGACCCCCAACCCATGTATGGCAATCAAGATAAAAATCGGTATTTTAATTATCTGGTAATTTACTAATAAAGATAATTTAATTTGGGACTGTAGGCTGGTGATCCGAGCACATAGGTAGACTGGACTGATTGGACGGTTTTGTAGACGGTTGATTGCATGCAAGTGAAACTTGCCAGTTCTTTGTTTAGCCATGCTTTAGGCCATTTCTTGTTTTTGGCCTAAAAGAGACTAGGCGACGAAATGATACTCGCCTAGACGCAAATTTAAGATCTAGCTTGACAACGAAGCTAGATCTATCACCCTGCCATGTCATTCATGCATTTCTGCCTGTCACGTTTAAATTTTCATAACTGCATGCTCCTTACTTGTGCGTTTACATTCCTTATCTGTACGCACTTAAATTATAACTTGCCATGCCATGTCATCCATGCTTGAGTGTTGCATTCGTCGCATGCTACGTACTTCCTTGTCTAGGCTAAGCACCTGCGTTACAGGCACAACCCTATGCCAAATGTATTTCCTGGCTCGTGATCCAGAAGCGGGCTACATATGTTGGTCAAAATCCAATGCCCGATTACACGTTGAGGGGTAGGGTTAAGCGACCACTCAGCGTAGAAGTGTGTCCGTACAGCCACTTCAGCTGTAAGGCGTAAACTCTGAGCACGACATGTTTACTTGACTTGTAAAATCCATGTGATTGTTTAGTAGCTTTGCTACCCATGCCATGATGTACTTGTGCCTTGTTAAACTTGCTGCCATGTCAAACTTGTCGCATCTATTTAATTGTTGCATCCATACTTTAAAATGTCATGTCATCGCACATTTTTAGAACTGCTAGGTTGTTTTACTTTCCTTTTAGTTTCCTTGCACAAAATCTTTGTAGACTTTGCTGACATGTGCCCTCGTCTCTTTTGGGTGTCGCATGTTAGTTGCTGAGCCAGAGTCCATTGCTGAGGACGGAGTGTTTGCTGACTTTGATCCTGGGTCCACTGTTGACGTGGAGTACGAGGACACCTGTGACCAGTCGTGGAGACGTAGTTCTGTGTTACTTTCTGCTTAGTCTGTTGTTAGGTTATCGGTGTGTAGCACCCTTCTTTCTGTACGTTGATTATTTCTGTTGGCCGTGCTTGAGCCTTTTAGATTCTTTTCTTTTAGCCTGGTGGCTTTTCTGTGATGTTGGAATTTATTGTGGACATTCTGAGATTGAATTAATTTTATCTGTCTCTTTTCTTTATTATTATCTTTGTTCTGTGTCGCATTTGCAAGGACCTATACTTGGTTATTCCAGACGCTTTACAGACTGGAGCCTCACAGCTCCAAGTCTGAGCGGACTTCTCACGCCTCGCCTCCATTTTAGGGAAGCGGGTCGTGAGAAAAAAAAACAATATAGCCATAATACAGAGATATACCAATACCCACACCAGCGTACATTATTACAGTCCATAATTAGAATACAACACACAACAACACTCTCACACTCAGCACATGAAAGGAAGTACGGAAAGGAAAATACAGAAAGGAAATACAATACGCACACCAACTTAACTATCTCTACAAATCAGCAGTCTCTGGATCAAACTCTGTCTCCTCAAACTCAGGAGCCTCTTCTTCGATCTATACGTCGTTTTCCGGTACCATAAAATAGAACCGTAGGTAAGTTGTAATAATTCTAAATATAGAAAAGAAGCAGTGCATAAGTATGACTAAACAGGTGATAAAAAGTAACTACGTATAAGCAAACCAGAGCAAAAAGTAAAGTACTGAGCAACAACTGTGACAAGGCGTGAATAACAGAGTAGTAAAGATAAGCAGAACTAAAAGAAGACAACGAACTGTGTTGTGGTAGTGCAAGCGGTGAATAAAACTAAAAACTACGTGACTCAAGCCAGAGAGTATGATATGCAACCATTGAGTTCATCTCTTAGCTGGGTGCGCATTACTTAGACAGAACTGACACAGGTAGGATGGGGTATTTGTCGTCGCAGGCAGCATGTAAGGTTTTACCGACACAGGCATCTATGGTTGCCGACACAAGAAGCAGGTAGATGAACTCCAGTCACTCCCACACTCTCTCATACTATGAGTTACCCCAGAACCCAGCAGTGGTAGGTGTGCAAGATTTGCATTTCTGTTTTTGTTTAGTAATCAACCCGATGTTCTAACATGGGATTCCAATACAGCTTCCAAAAGAACTTTACACGACATTCCATGAATGGTTTCATGTGACAAGTAAGAAAGGCAAGGGTGAACGTGATAAGATAGTGGTTTTAGAGAAATACGACATTGATCCATGCATACACAGCCAGTCAAGTTTGGCCAAGCAGGTCACTATCCCCGCAAGAAGGGTGATTCAAACTTTGGCACAAACGATCCTACACACCGGGTGATACCAATATTTAAGAATGCCAATTGTTCCATCGATTATATTAACAAAAAGTAAAGTAGTTCATGTTTATTTAGAGGTCCATATTTATTTAGATTTCTATCACTAAGATAGTTAAACTAAGACCACTAATTGACTTTCTTAAAACAGAAGGAAAAGTAACGCGGATGCTAAGAAATTTGAGGATAAATACATATCCAATAAACATGGAATACAAAAATTGTTGGTTTAAGTGAATATTCATCCTGAGATTTTAGTTTCCTATTAAATTAGGTCTCTAGTTATAAGTTCAAGACAATATCCGTTCTGAGGCGATTTATGTCCTAATTTCATGCTCGTACACTATCTAGTTTTCTAAATTTAGAATTCGCTGTGACTTACTGGTTTTGAGGTGGTTGTAGTGAGCTGGAACTAGTGCTAGGGCTTACAAGGATGCTGGTGTACGAGAATCAGTACCTGAAATCACAAGTATTCATCGGTTATAAGCCGTACCATTTTCTACATATTTATCTCGATCGTTTTTATTTTATACTAGATTGAAAAGGTATTGAAAAGCATTCTAAAATTTTATACGGGCTAGATATGAGAAAAACAATTTTACTTAAGAAGGAAATATTTTTCTGAAGCCTCTAGGTATTTTTATTAATTTTTAAAAGCTCAAAATAAATTTTAAAACTAATTTTAAATAGTTATTGCAATCGTTCAATAATTTCTTCTGAATGAAATACGTATCAGAATGTTTCAAATAAGCTGTCAAAACGACCGTCTTGTTGAATACTACAACATATAATGTTTCCATGTATCAGTTTACGTGAATAATTTAAGATATGAATTATTAAGTGAAAATACCGTAATTAGATTTTTGCTTTAAAAATTTAATTTGAAATATCTACTCGCCTAATCGGGATGAAATCAGTGCCAATGGGTTCGGATCGTCACGATCGATTTTCTGGAGCTGGTCATGTATTTCTGTGAGGCCTATAGAATTAGTTATGAATTTTACATCAGAAATCCTATCTTATATAAATACGAAAGAAGGGCGAAAATACATTATACACGTATTTTTGTATAAAAATACGTTTTATATACCCTTACCCTTCTCCTTCTCTTTGCTCTCACGTGAACAAGGCAGGGGGCTTCGACGTCGGCGGCGGCGACCGAGGCGGCGTAAGGTAGTGGAGGTTGGCGGAGTAGGTATAGGGCGACGCGGCGAAGCTAACGGCGGTAGAAGGCGGCGCTCGTGGTGGTGGTGAACAATGGAGGAGGCATCGAAGTGTGAGGGGTTTGGGGGCTTTGCTACTGTTTCATGTCGGTCGGGGCAGTGCTGCGGTGGCTCAGCGGAGGCGGGGGCAGCGGCAGAAGGCGTTGTCGTCAGCGGCATATGGTGGTGATTGAGCAGCGCAGGCGACAGCACTGCGACGGAGTAAGGGCAAAGGAGACAAGGCGGTGGAGTGAGGGGCTGCGGGGCTCTTCGAGCGTCACTGCAGTAGCGGAGCGACGGCATGATCGATAGGAGGGCGACGATCTCGACGGAGGTGATGGGGGGTATTGCAGGGTGTGGTGGTGCCTTGGGTCATCGGGGATGATAGCGATGGTGGAGGGTAGCTACAGGGTGGCGGCTGCAGAGGGGAGAAGGTGGCGGATCTTGGGGGGTTCGTCGGAGGAGCGACACGCTGGGCGGAGGCGTCGACTGCGACTCCGTCGGAGGGAGGCAGCAAGAGATAGGGGAGGGGGTGCTGAAGACGCATGCTGAGAGAGGGAGAGTGAGAGAGTTTTAATTTTATTTAAAAAATGTTTAATTTTGGTGATTAACTAGGATTAATGGGTATTTATAGAGTTATTAGGTTCATGAACCCACTATTAGCCCATTAAATGCTTTAATTACGGTTGTTAGCTTTTTTGACTAACTAAGAAAATTTTAAACGTTTCTCCCCCATGTGTTAGTCATGGTTAGGGTAATCTAATAGTTAATTAGGTTAAGGTAATTAGTAATTAGGTTATTGTAATTAGTAATAACGATTATAATGAAATATCATTTTCTTTATACAAACGACTCTGAAAAATTACAAAAAAAATGGCCACGGGATCGTATTATTATGAGGATCATGAATATGAAGCCAAATTTAAGGTTTGAGTGAAGAAAAAATTAGAAAGAAAATTCATTTACTCATTTTGAACTTGTTTGATACTATCGTGAACACATAAATTTGTGTACACTGAAACCAGACCGTTACATCCTAACCTCCTTATAAGAATTCCGTCCTCGGAATTTCTGAAACTTCATGAAAACAATTAGTTTTCTGTTATCAAGAAGCCAAGCAAATGTATGATAGAATCATAGTAATCTAGTAAATCAGGTTGTAAATAACATGAAATATAATGTGATATCATAGCATCAAGAACACAAGAGATGATGTTTATGAATACTTACTATTGATATCACCATAGCTTCCGTAACTAGTCTCAAGACTATTAAGATCCTTTGAATCGGTAAATAGGTATGGGTAGTGTTCTCGCATATCATTTTCTCGCTACCATGTAGATTCTCCAGGTGAGTCGTGACACCACATCACTCTGAGAAGATTGATAATTCTATTCTTGAGGGTCTTCTGTCGGTGATCCATGATCTGGGCTAGTTGCTGCTAATAAGATAGATCTGGGCGAATAGCAATCTCCAAGTAATCCACAACATGACTGGGATCGCTCACATAGCGTCGCAGCTGTGAGACATGAAAGAATTCATATACTCCCTCCAAGGCCAGTGGCAAAGCAAGGTGATAGGCCATCTCGCCTACTCGTTCCAAAACATCAAATGTGCCAATGTATCGTGGACTAAGCTGTCCTCTTCGTCCAAATCGAATCATTCCATGATTAGGATAGATCTTCAAAAACACATAGTCTCCAGGCTGGAACTCCAAATGTCTGTGTTTTGCATTTGCACAATGCTTGTATTGATACTGAGCCAATTGTAGTTTCTTCCCGATGGTCCTGACTACTTCCACTGCTTCAATAATCAATTCTGGCCCGATGAGCTCTCGATCACTAATGTCATCCCAGCTCAAAGGAGAACGACATTTCCTGCCTTATAACACTGCAAAGGGTGCCATACCATTGCTGGCCTGGAAGCTGTTGTTGTAGGCAAACTCCACGAGATGAAGATGGTCGTCCCACGATCCTTTGAAATCCAACATAAAAGCATGCAACATGTCCTCCAAGATCTGAATGGTGCATTCTAATTGGCCATCTGTCTGAGGATAATAAGCTGTACTGAAGCTTAAACGGGTCCCCAGACACTCCTGTAGACTCTTTCAAATGTGCGACGTGAATCGAGAGTCTCTGTCTGAAACAATACTGACAGTGACACCATGCAACTTCACTATCTCCTCCATGTACTTCTTAGCTACCACTTCGATTGACTGTCGCACTCTGAAAGGAATGAAGTGCGCTGACTTGGTCAATCGATCAACGATTACCCAAACGGCATCGTTATAATTCGTACTCTTGGGTAGTCCCGTCACAAAATCCATCGTAATGTGTTGCCACTTTCATTCTGGAATGGGCAAAGGATGTAACAAGACAACAGACCGGTGAAGTTCAGCCTTCACCTGTTGACACACTATACACTTTGCCACACTCCGTGCGATGCTTCTCTTCATACTATGCCACCAGTAGTGTTGTCGTAATTCTTGATACATCTTGGTACCGCCTGGATGAATGGAATATGGAGAACTGTGAGCTTCCTCCAATAGTTCTTCTCTGACATCTCCAGATAGTACACAGATGCGGTTGCCGAATCACAAAGATCCGTCTTTGTGGATCTTGAATTCAGGCCTCTGACATGCTATCTCCATGTCTTTGATCCGATGTTGCTTCTCATCTCCTGCTTGGGCAGCCTTGATCCTATCCACCAAATTTGACTGGATCTGAAGGTTGAGTAACGATGACGTTACTCCAGGTAATATAGCATCCATCTCCATGGCTCATATCTCATGTCGTAGCCTTCATTGCAATGTGAGGGTCATCACCACAAGGAGACAACTCAGTGCATCTGGTACGACATTGACCTTCCCATGATGGTACTGAAGGTCAATATCATAGTTTGCCATTAGCTCGATCCATCGCCGTTGTCGCATGTTGAGCTCCTTCTGGGTGAACAGGTACTTGAGACTTTTGTGATCTTAAAATATCTTCATATGCTCGTCCAACAAGAAGTGTCTCCAAATCTTTAGAGCAAAGATAACTGCCACCAACTCAAGATCATAAGTGGGATAGTTCTTCTGGTAGTTCTTCAGTTGTCTGGATGTATAGGCAACAACTCGGCCATGCTGATGTAGCACACACCCAAGTCCTTTGCCAGATGCGTCACAAAATACTTTAAAACCTCCAGTCCTGTCTGGAATGACCAGAATTGGGGCAGAAGTTATCGTCTCTTCAGCTCCTGGAATGCATCTTCACAAGCCTTCGACCAGACAAACACCACGTCCTCTCTCATTAATTGCGTCATGGACTCCACAATCTTTGAAAAGTCTTGGATGAATCGTCTGTAATAACCGGCTAGTCCCAAGAAGCTTTGGATCTCTGTCACAGTTTTACGGGCCGGCCAGTTTCGAACAGTATTTACCTTTTCGGGGCCAACAGATATTACTTCTCCAGACACGATGTGTCCCAGGAAAGCCACCTTGTCGAGCCAGAATTCACACTTGCTGAATTTGGCATACATTTGGTGTTGTCTTAAGGTTTCCAAAACCTTCCTCAGGTGTTCTCTGTGCTCCTGAGCTTCCTTCGAGTAGATGAGGATGTCGTCGATGTAGACAACTACGAACTTGTCCAGATGGTTATACAGAACCTGGTTCATAAGACTCATGAATACAACATGTGCAGTAGTCACGCCAAATGGCAACACTAAGAATTCGTAGTGTCCATATCTGGTCCGAAATGTGGTCTTGTGAATATCCTCCTTCTTAACCTTCAACTGATGATACCTGGTCCTTAAGTCCAACTTCGAATATACGCTCGATCCTCCAAGATAGTGGAAAAGGTTGTCGATACGAGGGAGGAGAGGATACTAGTTCTTCACCGTCATCTTGTTCAGCACACGGTAGTCGACGCACTTGCACTGGGATCCATCCTTCTTCTTCACGAGTAGCACAGGGGCACCCCATGCGGATACACCGGGTCATATCCATCCATTCTGTATAAGATCATCCAGGTGAGCTTGAATTTCTTCAAGCTCAGGCGATGCCATGCAATAAGGTCCCTTGGATATCGATTGTGCACCAGGCAATAAATCAATGGTAAATTCGAGGCCACCATCCAGAGGCAAACGTAAGAGTTCATCCGAAAATACGTCCAATAATTCTCGTACTACTTCAGGTTTCTCCTGCTCAACTTTCATTGCAGTCGCTACTGCCTTCAAAAGTCTGGCTTTGAACTTCACTGGTCCTTCTAATCTGCTTCCGGTGAGAAATTCGAACTTAGAATGGTTGTGTATCTCGAATACTACCCTCCTTTGACGACAGTCAATGGTAACATGAAATCTTCCTAACAAATCCATTCCAAGAACAGCATCGAAACTTGGCATTTCGATCACTATGAAGTCGGCGAATAGATTGTAATGCCCTGAAAGCTACGGCACAAGTACTAGAGGGGGTGAATAGTACTTTAAAATAATCAAGAGTACAATTTCTAATTATTGTGCAATCACAAACAACTATGTGGAATAATAAAGGACAACACGAATAATGCAATGCAAACAAAAGATTTAATGGGTTCGGATCCACCCAAGTCTCCCCGACTTGTTCCCGATGATCCTACATCCCAGACACCCGGATCCCTTCCGGCTACTTGAGTTAGAGTCCACTAACTCAAGCTTTCACTAAAAACTTCTTGTAGAAACTACTACAAGATAAATCAATACATTGATCTAATCGTGACTCCCACAAACCAGGATCACGAACTTTTCTCACAAACCGAGAGATACACTCAATTAATAAATTTAATGAAATAGAAAACGCTTACCACAAAATCCTATGCCTTGAGAAATACTTACGGATTTAGGGCAAGGAAAGATTGTGAGAAAGAATGATCTCGAAAACCCTAGCAACAACACGATGAGCAGTTGGAGATGGCTAGGTTGAAGATCTTGATCGTGATTCAATCTTTCAGAGGTATGATCGCTCAAGATCTGAAAATCTCCTTGAGAAATTAGGTCACAAAGGAGATAGAGAGAGATTTTCGTAAGAGAGAGAGCCTTTCAAAATGATAATCGATTTATTGAAAATTAGATATGAAAACTCTCTCATATTAGAGAAATTTCCATGTT
Organism: Scilla litardierei; assembly: GCA_030789695.1. Lineage (NCBI taxonomy): Eukaryota > Viridiplantae > Streptophyta > Magnoliopsida > Asparagales > Asparagaceae > Scilla > Scilla litardierei. The sequence continues at coordinate 116,382,762 of CM061141.1, forward strand.
TGAAACGAGTCAAACAGATATGGAAAGAATCAAAACAGATCAAGAAAAATCGTGGAAATAAAATCTCCAACGGCTGGAAAATTAAAGCAGCTTAATCGGTTTAAGAAGGATCACTGACCGATTAGTTTGAGAACTGGTCGGTCGGTGAACCTTCTTGGACCGACTAGATGGTCGACAGAGAATTTAGTGAAATAAGGAGGGTAAACTAGTCGGTCTAAGAAGAAACACTAACTGACTAGTTTGGCAACTAGTCGGTCGGTGAACCTTCTTGGACCGACTAATTGGTCAACAGTAAATATGCCAAAATTCACAAGGATGACTAGTCGGTTCAAGAAGAATTTCCAACCGATTAGATTGTCATCTAGTCGGTTGGTTCTTCTACTTGAACCAACTAAGATGCACACAAAGCCAAGACACGAAGCAATACGCTACGGAATACTTTCCAATGGCTTCTAAGGCAATCCTAGAGATAAGATAGGGTAGATATGAGGATCACTAGGCAAGTACTACTTAAGGCTTAACATTCTAGAAGACAATAAAAATAAACATGACAAACCGTCTTCAAAAGCTTCAACATGAAGAATCTGAATCCTTTGACTTCATTAATAACTCCTTGAGCTTCAACGAAGCTTCAGGCACAACGATCACGCGCTCTAAAGAAGTCTTGGGACGTCGCTTACGATCTACAAAGTAATTTGGCGACGATCTTCATAACTGCACTCAAAGAGAATTAGTACCCGATATTTATGTTTGTTCATCATCAAAACCAAATCAGGGGAATCAATACTCAACATTCTCCCCCTTTTTGGTGATGACAAACCAACATAAATATAAATCAATAATAATGAGATAAATGAAATTTACTTACTCCCCTTGCATTGATGGCTCGTTAGTTCCATATTAAATAATAAATATAACCATCAAGCAGAAGAGAAAAGTATAAAACATGATCCAACTATTGAAATATAGGATCAGAATCCATAAATTTTTATATCTTCACTCCCCCTGAATCTAACATATGAAATTAGATTCACGGTAATTGTTTAAAGTATCATTTAGCACTAAGTCATTATTAATTATCTCCCCCTTTGGCATTATCCAAAAAGAGCGGGAGGAAGTCAACGACAACAACTATGGCTAAGAAAATATAAACAAGAGAGTCGAAGAATATGACAACGGTCCAAATGACACCAAGGAAAATATAGAAGAAATCAAGGTGTGTCAACTAGACCATAATCGAAAAGCAAAAAGAGAAATCATCAAAACACCATCAAATTATATTATTGAATAGAGGAACATACTCTCCAATATCAACATTTTTAGCGAATTGAGTGCATGGAAAACAATTCACGTTTCCATACAAACAAAGCTATATAACCAACATAATCGACGAGCGACAAAGTAAACATCAGAGACATAAGTACAATGTGCACACAGAGACAAACTACAACAGGGTGTATATACATATATAGATACATCAAAAAAGATACATCCAGACAACAACAACAAAAGTTGAACATCAGCAGATAGCAGTATAAAGTGCGCAACATAAAACAACCCAGCATACATCAAAATGTATCACAAAACATACAAAACAACCACCCACTATCCTAGCCCCACTCTCTCACAACTAGATGGATCATCCAAAGAGCGCAAAGGAGAGTCCTCCAAGGTAGGCTCAGGAGTTGCAGCCCTCTTCTTTTTGAGTGGAGCGAAGAAGATGACGGAGAAGTAGGCGACGAAGGGGGCGGACGAGCGGTTTTGGAGCGGCGTTTGGGAGGATTAGGGTTGGATGGAGGATTGACAGTCATCGGGGAGGGACCGGAAGGGCAGATAGGGATACATGTTCTCTCCATGAGATCGAGACGAGAAAACGACAAAAACGGATGAAAACGAACCCACATTGATGAGAAAAGGAAGGAATAGATACCAATGAGGGAGGAGATCGACCCTGGAGGGAGGAGGATGACCGGCGGCGACTGGATGCAGCCGGAGACGGCGGATGACGGCGAGAGAAGACGACATGGTCGGTGATTTAGGGTTTTAGGATGAAGGGACACACCGATTAGAATGAAGTCTAATCGGTGCGGAGAGGGTTTAGTCGGTTTAAGTAGGACCAACGACGGATTTGCCCTTACACATCTAGTCGGTCTGAGTTCAAGAGCTGACCGACTAAAACGAATTCTAGTCGGTCGGTAAAAGAACTTGGACCGACTAAATGGTAGACAGCAAGAGAGGTCAAAAATAAGGCACGAACTAGTCGGTCTGAGTTCAATGTCTAACCGACTAGAAGAAGAACTAGTCGGTATGGAGATGAACTGGGATCGACTAAGTGAGTCCAAAAATTTGAGAATTCGAAATTTTGAGTTCTCTCCAAAGAACACTTGGACAAACCATCTAAACACTCTCATACGCACTTATTATACCCCATAAAACCAGAAAACCATAAATCCGACGGGCAAATCGAAAAACCAATCATAACTCCAGCATAAATTGAGAATATCACAGCAAATCCAATAAGAGCTTATGAAAATCATTATCATGCAAGATTATATATATATATATATATATATATATATATATATATATAATATGAATCCTAAATCTCGGATTCACCCATAATCCCCATTTCTCGACGTAACCACACAGAGGTATATCTTCCTTGAGTGGTTTCGTGAAAATATCGACGATTTGCTTCTGGGTTTCAACGTACACTAAAATGATGTCCTTTTTAGCTACATGATCATCTAGGAAATGGTGACTGACATCTATGTGTTTGGTACGGGAGTGGTGTACCGGATTCTTAGAGAGACATATTGCACTTAGGTTGTCCACCATGATAGGGCAAGTATCACAGTTTATACCAACGTCTTTCAGTGTGTGTCTCATCCAAAGAACCTGTGCACATGAAGCACCGGCGGCAATATATTCCGCCTCGGTGGTTGAAAGTGATACTGAATTCTGCTTCTTGGAAAACCAAGAGACAAGGGAATTTCCTACAAAGTGGAAAGTGCCACTAGTACTTTTCCTGTCGGATTTGCATCCAGCATAATCTGTATCACTATATGAGATTAACTCATATGTGCTTGACTTTGGATAGAATAATCTGTAGTCTAGTGTGTGACTTAAATAACGGAAAATACGTTTAACCGCTATTAAGTGTGATTCCTTAGGTTGTGACTGATACCTAGCACGAACACATACGGCAAACATTATATCTGGCCTACTAGCAGTAAGATATAATAAACTACCTATCATACCTCGATATAGACAAATGTCTACATCTTTGCCGCCCGTGTCTTTATCGAGATGTGTTGTGGTGCTCATTGGAGTCTTCTTGCTAGAAGTATTCTCCATTCCAAATCGCTTTAGCAGCTCCACCGTGTACTTAGTTTGGTGGATGAAGATCCCATCGTTCATTTGGCGAATTTGGAGTCCTAAGAAATATTTGAGCTCACCCATGTGGCTCATCTCAAACTGATCCTTCATGACATTAGAAAACTCTTCGTAAAGAGTGAAGTTAGTAGCACCGAAAATGATATCATCTACGTAGATTTGAACTAGAATAATATCATGATTTGCATAATTAACAAAAAGCGTTGAATCAACCTCACCCATTTTGAAACCCAAATCCAAAAGAAAGTTCTTTAAGCGGTCATACCAAGCTCTAGGAGCTTGTCTCAAACCATAAAGTGATTTTAATCACTCCATATTTTACACCTTTTTTCTGCATGTTTCCATGACGATTTGATCGCCCATATCGCTTTTTTTACGATTATTCGACAATATTGAGATGCTTTTCACTATTTCTTGTTTTTGTCGAATTTCAGGAAATATGGAGCGATTTGGAGCGAAAACAAGATCAGAGGAGTATCACGTGCTTAGGAGTGTCGCCCACGGCTCATTCGAGGACTTATCAGTGATGGAGGATGAGCAGAAGAAGAAGGAAATCAATAGGAGCAACGAGGAGGCAAGAAGAAGGAGAAATGAGCTCAACAGCACACCACTCGGCCGAATAGACCACTCACTCGGCCGAGTAAGAAGCCCTACTCGGCCGAAGGGAACAGATACGCACACGATGTTTTTTAGCGTATACTCGGCCGAACACAGGAAGCCCACTCGACCGAGTGAGAAAGTTCACTCGCATGAGTGGTACAGGGAATTCGTCCAGAGAAAGGCCCAAGTTACTGGAATTTTCAGAGATCCTGAGGAGGCCCACTCGGCCGAGCATGAATGATCACTCGACCGAATGAAGAAGTCCACTCGGCTGAGCCACCCCCAAAGACTGACCCTAAGAACCTCGAAGTTACTGTTTTTCTGCAGGGTTTGTCACTAAAAAAGTGACAAGGGTCACTTTGCTGAGTGACCCTCTCCGACTGCTGTTAGGGCTGCAAATTCTGGGCTGCGCAGGGGTAGTTTGGTCAAGAATTTTTGGACGATTTTAGAGAGTATTTAAACCCTGTTTTTACCCTAGTTTAGGAAAGGACTTGAACTACATTTTTTAGACTTTCTATTAGGATTTTAATGGGTACTCTTTTGTAAAATCTTAGCTGGAGATCGTTGGCGTCAACATTGGTTTGTCTTTTCCTATTAAAAACTCAATTTTTATGCATTGTTTCTCTTTTGCAATGAATTGTGCCATGATTTCTATTGTTATTTCTGAGGTTTTCATAATGATTAGTGAGTAGTGCCGTCGTTCTAGGGCCTAGGGATGAACCCTATGGGCCCGATCTTTTGAATTGTGATGAATTTGCGGATTTGTTACTAAAATTGATAATGGTTAGGTTGTGATTGATATATTACGAGTAGCTAGGAATTCATATCAATTGGGATTTGTAAGAGATTGGATCCTAACTGATAGGAAGGCCAAGATATTCGATTTAGATTGACAATTGAATTTCTCTAGATTTAGTTTGCAAGAAATTGGACCAAAGTTAGGATTTTTAATTGTAAATCTATACTAATATTCGTTTGCAAGAGATTGGATGAATAAGAACTATCATAACCTAGGTCGTAGCTCGAGTTTTCACGAGAGTGGGCTCAAGATACGATTGAACAATGATGTCGTTCGTCATGCTAACGGCTTAGGCTAGGGTTTGCACGAGAGTGGGCCCTATCCTGGGTTTGCTATAGACCGGCAATAGCGCGAGAGCGTGAGCTTGGTTCTACATTAAGTTGCAACTAGTTCACCTATATTCAAACTTAGCAACAATGAAATTTACGATTCACGAGGATGAGAGACGGTCCGTAGTGGGGATTTCCTATCCTTAGACGCTTTTTATTATATTGATATTTTCTTGATACTTGAACGATTGTGACTATTACACCCAACTATTCTTGTTCCCTTGATAGCTAGGTGATTTGAATAAGACACGGTCAGTTGTTCCTCCCTGTGTTCGATACCCGCTCGATGCTACACTGTGCGCTTGCGGTAAGACTACAAGTCATTTTTCGGGTGTATATCCAGACGCGATCAAGTTTTTGGTGCCGTTGCCGGGGAGGCGACAGTGTTTTATTTTCTTTACTTAGTTATTTCTTTTTGTTTTATTATTTTTATCTTTTTACTCCTCTATCGTGCTAACAATTCCATCGAAGCTCTATTTTTCTGTGCATGTACACGAGATCTACGGTGAACCCAGAGGATATAATATTTGATTGAAGATCAAACGTACCGAAAGGAGGATTAGAGCCGAGAAGAGACTTAATTTAGAGGACGTTTGTATGAACCGACCGGAGACACCGAAAGAATTAGCAGCACACATGGCGAGGATAATATCTATCAGAGATAGGCTTCGACCTAAGACTACCTCCACTACTTCTTCCATCGCTATGCCGGAGTTGGCGGCGGATAAGAATTTTGAGCTCAAAACAGGACTAGTGGTCTTAATGCAACACGACCCATTCCATGGGAACTCCCATGAGAATCCACATTATCATCTTCAGCTATTCTTGTCCAAGTGCGACACCTTTCAAATGACGGGTGTTTCCGTCGATGCAATCCGATTGCGCCTCTTCCCATTCACCCTCAGAGACAAAGCTCTATATTGGTTGAGGACGCATGCGGAGGGGATCTTTACTACGTGGGATCAGTTGGCTAGTGCTTTTGTTGATAAATTCTACCCACCATCCAAGACGGTGAAGATAAGGAGCGCACTCATGTCCTTTAAGCAAGGACCGCATGAGACTCTATACGAGGCATGGGAGCGCTTTAAAGACCTCCAGCACCAATACCCCCATCACAGCATCGAAGCATAGAAGCTAGTACACATCTTTTATAATGGACTCCAACCGGGCACTAAGCAAATCATAGATGCAACCGCCAACAGAGCCATTCTATCCAAGACACCAGATGAAGCTACGGCCCTATTAGAGGAGATGGCCTATAATAATCAACAATGGGGCGACGAGCAAGGGCAATCTTCTACTCCTTGAAGCCAACAAGCATATACGAGGCCAAGGCCGTAGCGGAGCTTTCTACGAAGTTTGACTCTCTCCACAAGGTCGTGGAGAGATTGGAGAAGTTGATCACCGAGCCGCATGGAGCTCCTGCCACATCTACGTCAGGAGGTAATATGAGCGACTGGCAATACCAATCTCAAGCTATGTTCGTATGAGGAGAGCATGGAGAGGGTGCTATAGAGCAAATCCAATATGTAGCAGGGAACACCGGTTATTGGGCCAACCCGGCCACGACGAATCATCCGAGCTTCTCGTATGCTAATAATGACGAAGCTCTAAACCCACCACCGCCGCAACAACCTCAAGCTAGGCATCCACCTCCACAACCTCAATACCAACCGAGGGGGCCACCACAACAAAGCTACCCGCCTAGGCAAAAAGCAGGACCATATAGGCCGCCGGGTTATAATCAAGGTTGGAGAGCTCCAAACCCACCACAAGCACAACCAAGATCGGATCATGAAGCTAGGGTGGAGGAATTCATGGCGGAACAAAGAAAAATAAATGCTAGATTGACGGTGAAACAAGACTCGCTCAATACCGTCGTTGCACAACTAGGAGAGCAACGTGCATTGCTTAACAAAAACACTCAATAATTGCCGGCTCAACCGGAGCCCAATCCACGGAGCAATACCGGCCACATATATGTGGCGGTGGCAGTTACTACTAGGGGCGGGAAGGATACCACTCCCGCCATGGTTCAAACCAAGGAGCCCGTGGAAGAAATATTTGATGACAAGGAGCCGAAAATTGAGAAGGATAGCACAAAAGAGCCGTGAGAAGGTGGAAATTCTGAAGTTAAGAAGCCAAATGAGGAACGCACCTACATACCACCGGTGCCCTTTCCACAACGGTTGGTAAGAGCCAAGATTGAAAAGCGGCTCACCAAGTTCCTTGAATACTTAGGGGAGTAAGCCTCAACATACCTTTCTTGGATGCTATCGTAGAGATCCCGTCATATGCCAAGTTCTTGGAGGACTTAATATCGGGAAAGAAAAAGAAGGAGAAAATAATGCTTGCCGAGCAAGAAACTTGGTTCACCCGGAGGGAAAAGGAGCCTACCAAATTCAAGGATATCGGAAGCTTTCGTATCCCATGCACACTTGAAGGAGTCCCACTACAAAAGGCTTTGGTAGACTTGGGAGCAAGTGTGAGCCTAATGCCCCTTAGCATGTTTCGGAAATTGAATACGGGGACCGACTTGAAGCCAACGGATATGAGAATACAACTTACGGATGGTCGGGTTACTAGGCCGGTAGGGATTGCGGAGGACATACCGCTTCAAGTACAGGAGGAATATGCTTGCCGTGCGACTTCATCATTATGGACATCAAGGAGGAGGGCGACACTTCACTTATACTTGGACGTCCCTTCCTAGCCACCGCCGGCGTGATAGTCGACGTGAGAGAGGGTACTTTATCTTTGAATGTTGAAAACATCGAGGTTGAGTTCCATATCCCTAAAGCTATGAAGCATATGTCCTACCAAGAGGAGTTGGACTATGTGGACCTCCTTGACGAGGTGATCGATGAAGCCATTCCGCATTCTATTGGCGCTCTACATGATGACGGCCTTGAAGAAGGCAAAACTACTAGCATTGGAGAGAAGTCAGAGGACCCCCGGATAGCTCTATGGCTGATGACAAAGAAGATGACGCTGATGTCACGAGGATTAGGGAGCTATGTAAGCTCTCCTGGCCAACAATTCAAAGAAAGCTCTGTCGGATAAAAGGTCGGCGTCACCGATGAAGAAGAAGATTGGTGCTAGCTCAAGCTTGGGGTACTTATCCCCCAACTCTACCCATGATGAGGGTACATCGAGGAAAGCCCACGAGCATCAACCAAATCCAAGTGGCCTTCCCGGCAAATTTGACGAGCGCATCTCACATGCGCCCAATATCACGCACTAAACGAAAATCATAAGGGGTCGAGCTCATGACCTTAAACGAGTGCTTGTTGGGAGGCAACCCGATGGTTTTATATCATTCTTAGTTGATTTTTATTTTTATTTTAGATTTTTCTTAGTGTTTAGAGTCTAGCGTCTATAAAAATCACGACAACAGGCTTTATTTTTAATGGCAGGAGATGGAGAACGAGAAATCATTCATATGGAGGATAGCCATGGCAATGGAGAGCGCTCCAGGAATGCGCTCAGGCCTCAGGAGAAGGAAGAGACTGACGGGAGGAAGAAAAACAGAGATTGGTGCAAAAAACAGAGAGCCGAGGCTGTAAATTGCATGTCACTCAACCGAGTGTACATGTCACTCGGTCGAGTGTACATGTCACTCGGCCGAATGAAGACTCTACTCGGCCGAGTAGAGTACCGATCAGGGAAGATCCTTCTGACCCACTCTTTGTTATGTTTTTGAGTTTACAGTACCATTGCCACTCGGCCGAATGACTTGTCACTCGGCTGAGTGAATCAGATACCCTACACACTTCAAAAATCGCTGAGTGGCCTTGCCACTCGGTCGAATGGAACTTGCCGACTCGGCTGAATGGACAAAGTTACTCGGCCTAGGCATAAGTTTTGGGAGAACTTGAAATTTTTTTATCGCTTAGCCATTCGGCCGAGTGAACGCGTCACTCGGCCGAGTCGCTACATCCCTATATACTCAGCGGGCATGACACGCAAACCAAAAACCCCAAATTTCTAACACTCCTTCGCAATCGCCCGCTGCCGCTTCAACTCCCAGTGCCCGAATCGCCCACCCAACGCCCGAGCAGCCACCGGCCGGTCACCGCGCACCCCGCCGCTCACCGCCGACCTCCTACCCGCCGTCGGTCACCGCTGGCACTGCTGCCATACGCTGCTTCGCCTCCATTACGCCCCAAATTCCTTGTTTCTCGCCCATTTCTCCTAACCGTATGCTCATTGCACCCCGAATTCATATTGATTCCTACATATATCTAGCATCCCAAATCTTCCCCATGTATATTGATTATCATTCGCTGATTTGATTGTTTGCTTTTCAGGTTCGCTTGGGTGAGCTTGGGAGAGATACAGGACGCTCCACAGCTTTGCGGAGGAGGCGTTTCTTCGCACGCTTCAGTTTTTTACTCTCGCTTCATGCTCAGGTATATTCGTTTCATTATATAGCACTTCGCATTTGCATTAGGGTAGGCACGTCTCGATGCACACATGCCGCCTCGCCTTAGGCCATGCACTCGAGAGCCCGCTTCCAAGCGGAAGAAGTCAGGTGATCCTGGCTCCTCTTCCGCTAGGGCGGACTCCCCTCCACCTAGCCCACACCACCCACACAGCCGCCTCCTACCGCACCCATTCTACCACCTGCACAGCCTGCCCCCGCGTTCGACGCGATGGGGATTACGTTCAGAGACGACGCCCAGCGCGCCAGATTTGTGCGTCTTTCCCATCGATCGATCGTACCCACTAGGTTCGTGCACCTCGCTGACTTAGAGTGCCTAGGGGTCCTAGAGTGGCTACTCCAGTTGTATGACAACGTGGGGTGGCGTGAATTCTTGTCTGTGTCGGCAGACACTTACATCCGCCCGACACTAGAGGTCCTTATCTTTATCAAGCGGACCCCTGGAGGATGCTCATTTCACCTGATGGATCAGGAGTGCCAGGTCACTCTTGACATGCTCCGAGCATTCTACCAGTGGCCCGATGTCCCTGACCCAGACCGAGCTTACAGCCCCACGCACATCCCACCCCTGTCATTTGACACCCATGCCTTTTGGACACGGATTACAGGATCACACCTTTCCTTTGACCCTAGTCGGGCCAAGGCATCTGTCGTCCTCCACCCATGCCTCCGCATTGCACAGCGCCTTAGGGCGACCACTTTTCTTGCGAGGTACGATCCCAGGACGTTGTTGACACCAGAGCTCTACATGCTCTATGCGATGACACGTTCTAGGGTTTTTGATGTAGATGATGTTCTCGTCCCCGCCATAGAGATCGATATTGCCAGTTGGTACATCGACCGCCTCATTATTTCTGTCGACGCTCGGACGCCTATTTGCTGCGGCGGCCTGATTACCCTCTTGGCCCTTTTGTACGGAGTTGACCTCCCAGATGGCTTGCTGAGACCACCGGGCCCCACCTCGCTTTCCATTGATGTCATGGCCCGGATGATGATGCTTCGTCCTCATGGTTAGCGCCACTGGGTGTGGCTACACGGTCCCCACGGTACCGATTACATGATTCTCCCGAGCCCTGCTCGGACACATATTGGACCTACGGGCAGGGAGTGGATTCCACCGATAGATCTCCTCATCCCCGCCGCATACGTGCTTGAGCCCGAGGGTGCTCAGCAGGAGCCCCTCCTTCCACCACTTGACCCTGTGATCCCTCAGCCTTTGCCTGCTTCGTCTGCACCTCCCGACACCTCTGTCCACACTTCTGTTAGTGTCGGGAGCACTTTAGCTGAGTCCAACCACACCACCACCACCACCACTGTGCCCATGTCGATAGATCCCATTTCTGCTGCCAGCCCCGAGCGTCCCCCACCATAGTTGAGTGCGACGAGCCTTCTTTTGTTTCCGCGGTAGAGACCCTGTCCTCATTTTTGTTCTCGACCCCTGGAGATCCTTTTCCTACACATTTCACGACCTCCCCAGTCGTCGACCTCACGGTCTCCACCGCCGCTGTATTTTCCGAGAGCGTCATGACGTCTGTCCCCATGTCTGTGTCACTGACCTCTCTGCCCGCCTCGTCGTTTACCCCCACTTCCTTTTTTGCTGTCGCTCCATCCTCTTCGACCATTCCTGTGTCTCAGCCTCCCACTGAGGCTGAGTGTCACTTAGCGAGCACAACACCCCCTCAGCACCCCACTATCGAACATGTACTTTACAGTAGCGGTGCGAGACAGCCCCGCGCTTCATCAGTTCGTCCCTCATCTCCACCTCCCCCCGACACCTTAGTTCAGTACCTACATGCTCTGAGGGGACGGTCAGTGGACTTAGAGGAGATTTTAGGGCTCTCTCCGCTACTGCCAGTGCCGTGCAGAGGCAGGTCACTTTACTGCCTGGTATTCAGGCTTGCCTGAGCCAGATCCTTGCCCGACTGCCTCTGCCACCCACACCCACCCAGTGTCCACCTCGACCACCACCTCCGCCATAGGACGGTGCTGGTGCACCCCCACCCCCTTAGGCACACACTGGATGCCTTTCATATCTTTGCTGTCGATATTCTGGATATTTTGAACCTGCTGATTTTGCACCTCTCCTCCACACACTTTTTGGTCACTTTTTGTTCCTACCTGTCTATATCCTTTTGGGAGTGAGGGAGTATTTTTGGGGACACCTGTCAGGTACTATTTTGATCTATGCATGCACCACCCGTATATCTGCATTCATCACTTGCACTCACATTACATTTTTCTTTTTATTTCCTTTTTTATTTTATTCATGCATGCATCCTCACCCACCCCCACCCATTTTTGTCTCTCGTTGTACCACACTTTGCACATTGAGGACACTGTGCACTTTAGCTTGGGGGAGTGAGTTCTCACGTACTTTTTATTTTTTGTCGCCTTTTATTTTTATTTTCCCACCTTTTCTTTTTTACACTTATTTTCACCCACTTTTTCTTTTTTATCATGCATCACGTCTTTCTTACTTTTTATGTATGCTGCATATGTACAGTAGTTTTTACTTTCTCTTTATCCTTATTTCTTTCATCCTTTTTTGCTAGAGATGAATTTCCTGTGATGATGATGACGTGGATTAGCTTATCTCTATACGCATATTATCTTGTCATGCCATAGTTTTTATTTCGGATATCATATGTTATGTCTTGCTATGCATTTGAGATAGTAACCCGAACTTTCATGTATGTATATGAATGGAATTCTTTTATTAGCTGAGTCTGATAATTTATATGTATACTCTTCGTAGAAAACACACCAAGCTTCACGCATTGATTGCTTATATCTGGAGTACTGCTTTCTTTTCTTATATCACTTCTTATTGTATGAAAATTGTACGCTTCACTTTCGGGTTGAATGAATGTATGTTACGTTGATATAACTGGACTAGTTTACTTTCTGAGATTAAACTAAGTAAATTACATTACTCTACTGAAAGTCGTCATGCACATTCTATAAAGTGAACCGAGTGTTATATATATATCTATTCTATATTTCATGAAGATTTCAAATGTTGTCCTACTAGGACAAAAGGTTTGTCGTACATGGCAATTTTGATGACTAGGACAAACAAGTTTAGGAGGGAAAACTTAGGGGGAAGATTTGAAAATTGAAATTTGGTTTGTAAACTTAGAATTTTAAAATTTGAAGGGATGTGTATAGGCGAGTGCCCTCCTCACACTTCGTAGTGAACTGGTATTGGCGCCACCCACCGTAAAATTTGGAGGGCTATGTATAGGCGCGTGCCACCCTCATACTCTGCAGTGAACTGGTATCGACGCCCACCCCAAAAAATTCGTTGTGCCCTTGGGGCACGGGAAGTTTCTAGTATATATATATATATATATATATATTTCTCCACATATCTTTCTATACATAAAATCATTGATGAATCTCCCTTTAGCGAATCTTATATTGGCATTTTTCACCCGCTGTGAAAATCCATGCTCCAACCCCCCTAAAATCAAAAAGAAAAAAATACATGTATATCTTTCTCTCTTTTGATTTGGGATCACAGTTGTATATATGATTGAAAAAAAAATTAAAAAAAAGAAGAAGAAAAGAAAAGAGAAAAGAAGTTCATATATGATCCCATCTCATACTCTTTCTCTCTTTCTTTCCCTTTTTTATTTTTATTTTTGGAGCTTCAAAAATGGCGAATAAGCTTATTGATTTATCTTATGCCACCACGCTTATAAATAAGCTTGGGGGAGAGGATCCAATGATGTGTGAGAGAGTGACTACTTGATTGTGCATGACAACCTAAGCTAGGTAATTTTCTATACTCGGTGAGATTACTAAAAGGTTTTACAAAATCCAGGAATTGAAACTTAGCATGCATTTCATGAAAACCATACCTTTCTATTCTTATTGATCCATAATGTGTGATATCTCTTATACTCCAAATAGAAAGCATTCAATTGAAAAGTGTGTGGTCTATGATTTTGTATACCGCTTTAGATGCTTCAGACGACGTTAATTCTAGAATGATTCCATATTTCATACTATTTTGATATTCTTGTGTTTCTATTTTGAATGCATCCGTATACCATGATATCGAGATAAAAATCTTTGGCACGTGTTTTATATTTGTTGTGTGCTATATGAGTAGGCAAAACCCACATCTTGAGAAAATAATCTAGCTCAGCTCTCTCTTTGTTTTCTTTCCTATTTCCTTTTTCTTTTTCCATTTTCTTTACTTTTTCCATCAAGTTCGCCTTTTGCCCGTCTTCCTCGAGGACGAGTAAGAGGTAAGCTTGGGGGATTTTGATCACTCCATATTTTACACCTTTTTTCTACATGTTTCCATGACGATTTGATCGCCCATAACATGTTTTTACGATTATTCGACAATATTGCGATGCTCTTCACTATTTCTTGTTTTTGTCGAATTTCAAGAAATATGGAGCGATTTGGAGCGAAAACGAGATCAGAGGGTTTCACGCGCTTAGGAGTGTCGCCCATGGCTCATTCGAGGACTTATCAGCGATGGAGGATGAGCGGAAGAAGAAGGAAATCAATAAGAGCGACGAGGAGGCGAGAAGAAGAAGAAATGAGCTCAACAGCACACCACTCGGCCGAATAAACCACTCACTCGGCCGAGTAAGAAGCCCTACTCGGCCAAAGGGAACGGATACGCACATGATGTTTTTTAGCGTATACTCGGCCGAACACAGGAAGCCCACTCGGCCGAGTGAGAAAGTTCACTCACACGAGTGGTACAGGGAATTCGTCCAGAGAAAGGCCCAAGTTACTGGAATTTTCAGAGATCCTGAGGAGGCCCACTCGGCCGAGCATGAATGATCACTCGACCGAATGAAGAAGTCCACTCGGCTGAGCCACCCCCAAAGACTGACCCTGAGAACCTCGAAGTTACTGTTTTTCTGCAGGGTTTGTCACTCGGCCGAGTGACAAGGGTCACTCGGCCGAGTGACCCTCTCCGACTGCTGTTAGGGCTGCGAATTTTGGGCTGCGCAGGGGCAGTTTGGTCACGAATTTTTGGAACATTTTAGAGGGTATTTAAACCTTGTTTTTACCCTAATTTAGGAAAGGACTTGAACTACATTTTTAGACTTTCTTTTAGGATTTTGACGGCTACTCTTTTGTAAAATCTCAGCTGGAGATCGTTGGCGTCAACATTGGTTTGTCTTTTCCTATTAAAAACTCAATTTTTATGCATTGTTTCTCTTTTGCAATGAATTGTGCCATGATTTCTATTATTATTTCTGAGGATTTCATAATGATTAGTGAGTAGTGCCGTCGTTCCAGGGCCTAGGGATGAACCCTATGGACCCGATCTTTTGAATTGTGATGAATTTGTGCATTTGTTACTAAAATTGATAATGGTTAGGTTGTGATTGATATATTACGAGTAGCTAGGAAGTCATATCAATTGGGATTTGCAAGAGATTGGTACCTAACTGATAGGAAGGCCTAGATATTCGATTTAGATTGACAATTAGATTTCTCTAGATTTGGTTTGCAAGAGATTGGACCAAAGCTAGGATTTTTAATTGTAAATCTATAATAATATTCGTTTGCAAGAGATTGGACGAATAAGAAATATCATAACCTAGGTCGTAGCTCGAGTTTGCACGAGAGTGGGCTAGAGATACGATTGAACAATGATGTCGTTCTTCACGCTAGCGGCTTAGGCTAGGGTTTGCACGAGAGTGGCCCCTATCTTGGGATTACTATAGACCGACAATAGCGCGAGAGCATGAGCTTGGTTCTACATTAAGTTGCGACTAGTTCACCTATATTCAAGCTTAGCAACAATGAAATTTACGATTCACGAGGATGCGAGACGGTCCGTAGTGGGGATTTCCTATCCCTAGACGCTTTTTATTATATTGATATTTTCTTGATACTTGAACGATTGTGACTATTACACCCAACTATTCTTGTTCCCTTGATAGCTAGGTGATTTGAATAAGACACGGTCATTTGTTCCTCCCTGTGTTCGATACCCGTTCGCCGCTACACCGTGCGCTTGCGGTAAGACTACAAGTCGTTTTTCGGGTGTATATCCGGACGCGATCAGCTTTCTTAAGTTTGAAAACGTGATTTGGAAATTTTTCATTTATAAAACCCGGAGGTTGAGAAACATATACTTCCTCAATGACATCTCCATTTAAAAACGCACTCTTTACGTCCATTTGAAAAGGTTTGAAATCTTTATGGCATGCAAATGACAATAATAGCCTAATCGATTCTAATCAGCTACAGGTGCAAAAGATTCCTCGAAATCAATACCTTCCTCTTGTTTATAGCCTTGAGCAACTAACTGAGCTTTGTTCCGGATGACATTTTGGTTCTCGTCTGTCTTGTTCTTGAAAATCCACTTCGTTCCTAAAACGTTGTGGTTCTTCGAAGGCAACTGAACTAGCTCCCAGACCTCGTTCCTCTCAAACTGAATGAGCTCCTCTTCCATGGCTAGGATCCAAGAACTATCTTCGCACGCCTCAGTGATATTCTTTGGCTCCACGGAAGAGACAAAAGCACACTGAGCGAAGAAGTTGACTTGAGATCTTGTTCTGACACCATCTTCCATGTTGCCAATAACTTGCTCATGGGGGTGGCCACGAACTGTTGGAAGCTTTCTGGGAACACCCTGGTCACTAGTAACATTCTCAAGAGATTCATTAGCAGGGTTAGTTTCAACAAAATCAATAGCATTAGATTTATCAGCAGAATCACTAACTACTTCCACATAATCATCGTCATCGATAATTCTAGGAGGGGCAAAATCTTCATTAAATGAAACATGAAGAGATTCCTCGATCGTTGAGGTTTTTTTTGTTGTATATCCAGTAGGCTTTGCTACGGGAGAATATCCAACAAATATCCCCTCATCGGATCTTGGATCAAATTTGTCCAAACTACCATACGTGTTCTTGATAAAACATTTTGCACCAAAAACTCTAAAATGTTTAACTTGAGGTAACCTACCAAACAACAATTCATAACAAGTTTGTTTAGTGCCGAGCCTCAAGAGAATCCTAATAAACACATAGCAAGCGGTATGTACCGCTTCTGCCCAAAATTGATGGCCAAGGTGGCTATCATCAAGCATAGTGCGAGCACATTCCATTAGCGTCCTATTCTTTATCTCAACAACACCATTTTGAGGGGGTGCGGGAGGGAAAGAAAAGGTGTGAGTAATACCAACCTCATCAAAGAAGTTTGAGAAAGACTCGTTCTCAAATTCCCCTCCATGATCACTACGAATAGTGACAATGGTGGTTCCAATGAGATTTGTAGTTTCTTAACAAATACTGTGAAGTTTTCAAAAGCATCATTTTTATTAATTAAAGTAAATACCCAAGTAAATCTAGAAAAGTCATCAACGATGACAAGTCCATATCAAGCATTCCCTAATGAAGTAACTCTAGTTGGTCCAAAAAGATCTAGATGTAAAAGCTCTAGAGGCCGTTTCGAGGATATGCTTTTCTTAGGTTTGAATGACGATTTTGGAAGTTTGCCTCATTGACATGAGTCGCAAAAACTTTTCTTTTGAAAGGAAAGCTTAGGGAATCCTTTTATAGAATTTAGCTTGGATAGTTTGAAAAGTGTTCCGAAATTCGCATGACCAAAACGTCGATGCCATAAGTATTGCTCACTTGTGTTGGTAATAAGACATTGTTCAAGGGAATGTGGAATATCTAAGATATATAAGTCCTTATGGTGTGTGCCAGAGAACAACACATTATTATTATCATTTCTTAAAATATGACACATTTCTTTCTCAAAGCTAACTTTGTAACCCTTGTCACAAAGTTGACTTATAGAGATTAGATTGTGATTTAAGCCTTTAACAAGATAAACATCACTTATAAGAGGTTTAGAGGGGTTACCAACTTTCCCAACACATATGATGGTTCCACTCTCGTTGCCTCCGAAGACCACTCCGTTTCCATTTTCAATGGGTACCACTTCGGATAGAACAGAGCTTTACCAGTCATGTGTTTTGAGCACCCGCTATCAAGTATCCAACCGTTCTTGGAGCTAGATTTAGATTTGTTGCTCCTTTTCTTTTTCTTGAGTACCTGAAGATAAAAACATTATATCATGGTACCCAAGGTCATTGGGTCCTAAAGGATTAGACCTTTGGAAGCCAAGTCCAATTGGACTTAGACTTCCCAATATAGTCGTCATTGTGCATAACATTCATAAAATATGAATTTATATAAGCTTGTATTTCATGCATGCTAGTGTCCTTCGGGCCCCAAATAGAGAATATCTTGGGAGCCCTATTCCTATTGGGAACATGCACATTTTGTTGATTTCTACGTGGTGCATGTGTTTTACGAGGCAGTGGCCTAGTGTATGCATGATGTGGATAAGCATTCAACACATGATGAAATGGTGGTGGAAACATATAATGCGGTGCGTGATGGTAATCATTCATGTAATAATGATGTGGGTGAACATATGCATGTGGGGAAACACGTGCGTGAGTGTGTCTCACTTGGTATGCACGTGCTCATGGACGTGGAGCATAGAAATCATCATAAGTGTGAACTTGTGGAGTAGGAGGTGTGTTCCTACGTGGCATAGTATTTGTGTACATAAAAGCATGACCCTTCTTTGGAGGTCCACCCAAAGTGGGTTTCTTTCCAAAAGGGGATGTGTACTCAGTGGAAGTACCATGGGTAGACGAACTACCCATGGGGTG
Organism: Scilla litardierei; assembly: GCA_030789695.1. NCBI lineage: Eukaryota > Viridiplantae > Streptophyta > Magnoliopsida > Asparagales > Asparagaceae > Scilla > Scilla litardierei. The sequence goes on from CM061141.1 coordinate 116,401,013, forward strand.
TTTACTCCCACTAGTTGAGGCATCGGAGGATGGCCTTACAAAGGTGGTGGAAGATTTGGATGAATTTTCATTCTTATACCTCAAACCAATGCGATGATTGGCCGGAAGTAAGTCATTCAGAATATTATCCAAATGATCCTTGCCTTTGTTGAATTTCTCAATTCAGCCTAATGTGGACTCATATTTCTCAGTGAGAGAAATTATTTTAGTATCCAAAGTGGACAATTGCGTTGTGAGTTCACAAACATGTGACTTGAGATTCTCATTCTCAGTACTTAAAGTTGAGTTTCGAGAGATCAAATCCGCTATCACATGTTCATCCGAATCCTCAATGTTAACATGTTCAAGTTGAATTTGAGATTTACAATCTCAGTTCTCAAGGCTTCAACAACGGTGTCGTTGTTGGTGATGACAGGTTTAGGTGTGGTTTGAAGACTGGTTAGCTCATCTTTGATTTTAGTATATCTATTTACCAACTTAGAATACTTAGACCAAATTTGATCATTAGCTAATCTTATGTCATCCATAGTTACCTCTTCACCTTCATCCTCGCTTTCATCTGAAGCGGAATCTTGATCATGTTGCTCTCTTGCCATGAAGCACATGTGTGCTTTCTCCACTTGTTCTTCATCTGACTCACCACTTGAAGAATCCTCTTCCAAGTCAGTGAATGTACCGACAAGTCCTTTCTTGTACTCCTTCTTGTACTTTCTTGACTTGTCGAACTTGGGTGCCTTCCACTTCTCCTTTTGTTTGTTAAGATGACAATCGACCTTGATGTGTCCTGACTTATTGCATTTGAAACACAAAGGAGCAGAGGCATTAGTAGAACCAACTTTAAATTTGTTCTTGAAATTACCTTTTCGGAAGAACCGGTTGAACTTCTTTGCCATGAGGGCCAAAGATTCCATGTCCAACTCATCACCCGATTCTTCACTATCGGTAGGAGTGGCAGGGGCGGCCTTGAAAGCAATCGCCTTTTTCTTCGGCTCTTCTTGCTTCAAGAACGCCTTCATCTTGTCCTGCATCTTGATCTTGATGTCCTTTTGTACCTCATAAGACAACAAGGTATCCATTCGTTGAACAACAATATATTTATTACATATCATTACCTTCCTCGATAGCCTAGGTTCACTTTCCCAACTCGAAGAAAGTCCATCAATGATCTTTGCGACTTTCTCTTCTTGGGTATAGGTCTTCCCAAGGGCTTCCAATTCATTGGTTAGGTCCACGAAGCGAGCGTAGTACTCCTTTATTCTTTTACCCTGTTCCATGTGAAATAACTCGAATTCTTTGTTAGCAACAGTGAGTTTAGAGTGTTTTACCATGCTCGTTCCCTCGTGTAAGATGAGGAGTTGGTTCCAAATCTGATATGCACTCTTACATGTGCATATCTTGTTGAAGTCTTCAGGCTCCAGTGCACATTGTAAGGCATTCATTGCCTTGGCATTGATCACCTCCGCGGCGACCTCCGCGGCAGTCCACTGTGTGAAGTCTTCTTCAGTGGGCTTAACGTACTCCATTAATGTAGCTCTCCAAAGTGATGCGCTCCGGAGGAAAGTTTCCATCCGGCACTTCCAGTACCCATAGTTGGTACTGTTGAAGTGAGGAGGCCTGGTTGAGGAGTATCCTTCGACCACTGAAGAGGCTCCTTCACGATTCTTGTAGGAGCTGTAGTCGGGTGGTGGTCGAACGGCCTTGTTGTCGTTGTTTGTCATAGCTATGAACTTGGCTCTGATACCAAATGTAATGCCCTGAAAGCTAATGCACAAGTACTAGAGGGGGATGAATAGTACTTTAAAATAATCAAGAGTACAATTCCTAATTATTGTGCAATCACATACAACTATGCGGAATAATAAAGGACAACACAATTAATGCAACGCAAACAAAAGATTTAATGGGTTCGGATCCACCCAAGTCTCCCCGACTTGTTCCCGGTGATCCTGCGTCCTAGACACCCGGATCCCTTCCGGCTACTTGAGTTAGAGTCCACTAACTCAAGCTTTCACTAAAAACTTCTTGTAGAAACTACTACACGATAAATCAATACATTGATCGAATCGTGACTCCCACAAACTGGGATCACGAACTTCTCTCACAAACCGAGAGATACACTCAATTAATAAATTTAATGAAATAGAAAACGCTTACCACAAAATCCTATGCCTTGAGAAATACTTACGGATTTAGGGCAAGGAAAGATTGTGAGAAAGAATGATCTCGAAAACCCTAGCAACAACACGATGAGCAGTTGGAGATGGCTAGGTTGAAGATCTTGATCGTGATTCAATCTTTCAGAGGTATGATCGCTCAAGATCTGAAAATCTCCTAGTGAAATTAGGTCACAAAAGAGAGAGAGAGAGATTTTCGTAAGAGAGTGCCTTTCAAAATGATAATCGATTTATTAAAAATTAGATATGAAAACTCTCTCATATTAGAGAAATTCCATGTTTGAAACGAGTCAAACAGATGTGGAAAGAATCAAAACAAATCAAGAAAAATCGTGGAAATAAAATCTCCAACGGCTGGAAAATTAAAGCAGCTTAATCGGTCTAAGAAGGATCACTGACCGATTAGTTTGAGAACTAGTCGGTCGGTGAACCTTCTTGGACCGACAAGATGGTCGACATGGAATTTAGTGAAATAAGGAGGGTAAACTAGTCCGTCTAGGAAGAAACACTAACCGACTAGTTTGGCAACTAGTCGGTCGGTGAACCTTCTTGGACCGACTAATTGGTCAACGGTAAATATGCCAAAATTCACAAGGATGACTAGTCGGTTCAAGAAGAATTTCCAACCGATTAGATTGTCATCTAATCGGTTGGTTCTTCTACTTGAACCAACTAAGATGCACACAAAGCCAAGACACGAAGCAATAAGCTACGGAATACTTTCTAATGGCTTCTAAGGCAATCCTAGAGATAAGATAGGGTAGACATGAGGATCACTAGGCAAGTACTACTCAAGGCTTAACATTCTAGAAGACAATTAAAATAAACATGACAAACCGTCTTCAAAAGATTCAACATGAAGAATATGAATCCCTTGACTTCATTAATAACTCCTTGAGCTTCAACGAAGCTTCAGGCACAACGATCACGCGCTCTAAAGAAGTTTTGGGATGTCGCTTGAGATCTACAAAGTAATTTGGCGACGATCTTCATAACTGCACTCAAAGAGAATTAGTACCTGATATTTATGTTTGTTCATCATCAAAACCAAACCAGGGGAATCAATACTCAACATAGATCACGTCCATAAACCACTACATAGCATTGAAGACATCCGCTAGTTATTGGTATAGAACCACCAGCCGTTTCGACCTTCAAACGAGAAGTCAAAGGTTCAACGGGGACGTCATGTGTGTTAAAGAATCGACTTTCCAAGAAGCAATGTGTGGCTCCCGATTCGAATAAAGTGAGGGCGGGTTTACCAGCTACTAAGATGATACCTATGGTTACGAGAATTATGTCTAAGCCACCGATCTCTAAATAGTAGAATATGATATTGAATGTGATATCTTGTACCAATGATCACTTGGCCAGTAGTTTCGGCCTCTTCCACAGTCATCGTATAGGCTCGGCGCCTTGGAGGCGGTGCATGTTGTCGTGCTTACTGAAACACTCGCTGTTGAGGAGGAAGTGGCTGACATTGCGGAGGAGGTGGTCGTTGTGGAGCGTTCCTAGTAGGGGCATTAGCCGGATCAGGGTTAGGAGGTTGAGTCTTCCTCTCAGGACAATCTCTTGCACCATGGTCCTTCGAGCCGCAGACCAGGCAAAGGTTCAGATATGATCGACATTTTGATCGAACATGTCCCAACTTCTTATAATGGTGACACACTAGACATGGTGGTGGGGCATGTTTCTTGAATTGAGCTTGCTGGACATGCCTATGCAGATTGGGTGGAGGTCGACAGATAGATCCAGCAACGGTTGTTGGAGGTGGAGGCCTTCAGGGAGGGGCATCTATAGCTTGCTCTCGCTTCTCTTCTCTTTCGATGAATTTGTGCTCGCGAGCTACATCTAGGACTTCAGTATATGTGCAGAGTTGGCGTCCGACCAAGTTTCATCGAATCTTAATGTTCAATCCTTGCTTAAAGTGTTGTGTGCGAGTCAGAGGGGTGTCAACCATCCTTGGAGCAAATCGACTAAGCATAGTGAACTGAGCATCATATTGTTCCACTGTCATGGAACCTTGCTTCAAACCGACGAACTGGGCTTGCAGTTCCATCTGTTCCTTAGGTGAGAAGTACTGGGTTTCGATCGACCCAGCAGAGCGGTGGCAGGATTGATAGAAGGGCGACGAGCTCGACGGAGGTGCTTGGGGGTCTTGAGAGGTATGGTGGCACCTTGGGTCGTTGAGAAAGACATCAGCAGAGGAGGGCAGCTACAGGGCGACGGTTGCAGAGGGGAGAAGGTGGCGGAGCTTGGGGTTCGTCAGAGGAGCGGCGCGCTAGGCGGAGGCGTCGACGGCGAATCCGTCAGAGGGAGGCAGCAAGAGAGAGGGGAGGGGGTGTTGGAGACGCGGGCCGAGAGAGGGAGAGTGAGAGAGTTTTAATTTTTTTAAAAAATGTTTAATTTTGGTGATTAACTAGGATTAACGGGTATTTATAGGGTTAATGGGTTCATGAACCCACTATTAGCCCATTTAGTGCCTTAATTACGGTTGTCTGCTTTTTTGACTAATTAAGAAAACTTTAAACGTTTCTCCCCCCATGTGTTAGTTATGGTTAGGGTAATCTAATAGTTAATTAGGTTAAGGTGATTAGTAATTAGGTTATTGTAATTAGTAATAACGATTATATTGAAATATCATTTACTTTATACAAACGACTCCGAAAAATTACGAAAAAATAGCCACGGGATCGTATTGTTACGAGGATCATGAATAAGAAGTCAAATTTAAGGTTTGAGTAACGAAAAAATTAGAAAAATTCATTTACTCATTTTGAACTTGTTCGATACTATCGTGATTACGGAAATTTGTGTACACTAAAACCAGACCGTTACATCTTTTAATTCATATGTAAGAGGGAAGGTTGTGTCTTTCTCTCCATCAATGATAAACAACCTCCTGCAATGGACCTGCCTGGCTTCCCTCTCATCCTCTGATGATTCAGTTGTTGATAATCATGACCACTTTATCAGTGTTGTCACTGCTGACAAGTTATTGCACTGGCCAAAGGCCACTTCATGTCCCTCATCTTCCCTCTATGCTAAATACTTCCTGCTGTATCGCATTGCCACCAGAAATTGGTTCCCTACGTTAAATGTGTCTATGGTCACCAAGGAAATGTGCAAGCTACTGTACTGTGCTGGCACCAAGAACCCCTTTAATCTGGGCAGAATCATCTTCAACTCCATTTGGGCTCAGATAGAATCATCTGTTGCATCTTCTTCCTTGCCCCATCCCTGCCTTATTTCTTTACTACTGCTGTTTCTGAAGGTACTGCCCACAGCTCATGATTTGAACATTTATTCAGATAGTATAGGCTTCACTGTGAGAACTATAACTGGCAAAACAGATGATATCTCCTCTGTGTCTTCTTCTCCTCTTGCTGAAGAATCTACTCCATCAAATCTAGCCTCTCTTTCAGTTCCTCCTATTGAACAGTCATCTCCTGCTCCTTATACTACAGAATCAGTCTGTGCTGCTGGATCAGAATCTCTCATTATTGATGATATCACCATATATGAAGCTGCGTTGACATTCAAATTGGCCTTCTACAGTCTCAGAAAGCCAAGTATGAGAGCAGAATTATGTTTCTGAAGAGCAAACTATACTCTACTTTCTCTGTTGATTCTGAATCTATTGCTGGTGGTGGTGGTCGGTCCACTTAAGATATTTCTTTGGATTTTGTGACACAAAGAGGGAGAAAAGTGTGAAGTGTGCTGGGTTATGTGAGAATGTTGTGCCAAGTACCTTTTCTGTATGCCTTCTATTGGTATGATGACTGTTATGATACATTTTGTGGTTAGCTGCCTATGCTGTAGAGACTTTATATCTGATAGATAGATTTATACTGGTGGATCTTCTAGTTACTGATTTCTATTATCTCACTTGTACTGATTGTGCCATTAAATGCCAAAGGGGGAGTTTGTTGGGTCACATGTGGTGTGGTATTTTTGTCATTAGTGGCACTTGGTGTTTTTCTTCAGTGGGATCTTGGGATCTTGGTGTATTTGTTCATGTTATGAACCATTGTGTATGCCTTGTCACAACACAATTACAACATGTGGGTTCTGGGGTTCATGTTGTATGTCATGTTGCAACATGGTTTGCAACATGATGATTTAACTTCGTGAGGAAGATTTTTGACTTCTGGTATTGTAGATCTCCTATTGTTGGGTGGCCTCAGATCTATTGTCGGTATGTAGATTCTCTTGAGATATCCTATTGAATGTCTTTCTGGTAAAAGATCGGTTGAAGATTCTGCCTAAGCTATTAACCCGCAAGTGTTGATTGGTTCCTAGAATTGTGGGATCATTTACCCAAAGTGGTTCCTAGATATACAGGCGGAATAATCTGCATAAGATTTTTATTTGTATTGTTTTCCTTAACAGCTCCTAGATTCTAGGAGGTCGGCTGATATAAGGTCTATGCAGATTATTCTAGGGTTTTATCACTTTCACGAAGATCGTTGATCGAGTATTCTGGGAAGGAGGCCGACGGCTACTGAGGTAGGGATCGAAGGAAATTTGATATAGTCAGTTGTGCAAGGGGATCTTGCATGCAAGGGGAGCTTGTATAGATTACTCCATGGGTTTGATTGAGATCACCCATTGCGGTTTGTATTGAGGGGGAGTATGCTCCTCCTAATAGAAATATGATATTAGTGATTGTAATCATCTTTATTATAGTGGAGTAATCTGATTTTCTGGGCGTGGCCCTACAGATGTAGGTGTGCGCACCGAACTGCGTTACCAAATCTTGTGTGTCATTTTGGATTTTCCGCATGTTCATGCTTGTTTATTTAATTAACATCTAATTACTGAATTACATCTACCAACGAGATGATGCCTATGTGGATGAATAACAAGTCACATGAGGTCAAGATGGCTCCTGACCTAAAATCCTTTAATGCTTAAATTTAATCTGTATTTGTAGTGGCTATTAAACTCAGTATAGATTACATTACGTACATAAGGACCTCGATGGTCCAGATAGGAATTACATGGGGTTACATCAATCATCCCTTTGATATAACCCTAATTTGATAAACAGACTCGCGTTAGAGTTCCCATTGAAGTAGAATTTTTATACGGGCATATGTTTCCTTTTGCAGAGTACTCTTTTCCATGTTCTGGAAGTTATAGTCAAGCTGACAGTCTTAGTCCGTAATTTTAAGGTGTAAAGAACCCTCATGATAGACCTGGGTTGGTAAGGTTCGATTGGAGCTACGATAAATAAGAAATTGTTTGAGAATACATCTCTTTTACTTTTTGAAATTTTTTTGACAACTAACAACATGGGATCCCTAACTCAATACTAAAAATTCATTATTCTTTTATTTAAGTGAATACTGTACATGTGCTCATAGCATAGGATCAACCTGATTTAATTAAAAAAATTGAATTTTTTTGGGTTATTGTACACCTCAAGTACAATAGGGGTGTAACTGAGTCGAGCTGACATGCGAGCTACTCGCGATTGGCTCGAAAAATACTCGACCTCGACTCGGACATAGTCGAGCTCGAGCTCGAGCTACTTGAGTAGCACTCGAGCTCAAGCTCAAGTAGGATGATACTCGGCTCAGTGAGCTCGCGAGCTTAATCGAGCTTGTACATATATACCCAATTTTTTATTTACACAAATAACCTCCTATTAGTTGGGCCTCCATTTTTCTATTTAATTTCTATTTAATTTTACTCACACATATCGCAACTCGCAAGCCAACATCCCACATTTCCATTTTCCTATTGAATTTTATGAAATTTGTCCATGTTTGTCATTAATCAAGTCGAGATCGAGTATTTCGAGCTTTATATCGAGCCGAGTTCGAGATCAGAAAATGGAAGTTCGACCGAGTTCGAGTTGAGAATCAAGGTCGAGTTTTTTAAGTCGAGTCAAGCTCAAGTATGGCAATACTCGAGTTCGACTCGACTCGGTTACACCCCTAATGTATAATCAACACACACAAAGCCAAGTGAATTCAACACCATTTGATCCTTGATCTACGCGTTAAAAATTCAACGCTTTCGAAAGAACAAAACTTTTTACAACGGATGGATCGAGTGTCAAATACCACTATGATTCACCCATTGTATTTGACACTCGATCCATCCATTGTAAAAATACTTCTATGTCAAATACATATATGTATCTGACACTCGATTTGCTGAAAAGTTCTAGATCAAGGGTCAAATACCTCTATGTCAAATTCCAACTAATGGATGTTTTGGAGTTTTAGATTGTGTATAACCAACCCGGAAATTTTTTCAAATTATTATATTAACCGCTATGATTATAGTAATTTTTGTTGTGAAGGGATTACACCGAGTCAGTTAGTCGGTTGGGATCACGGCTTATCTTATAGATAAGACCGTATCTTATGTATCTTATCTGTATATGCTCCTCTACAGGCTATAAATAAAGTACTGGAGGTTCCTCCCCAGATGTTGATTCATAACACGTTATCAGCACGAGCCTCTAAACAAATATTCCACACAAAATCGATCGTTGTGAAAGTGAAGAAAGACGGGAGATCCATGCGCACGGCGTCAAGCTTCATCAAACGAGCGTCATCATCTGTGTAGGCTTCGTTCAACCGTCGCAATATCCAGAGGACAGATATAGAGGTAAAACACGCTTAAAATGTCGTTTTTATCATACGTATGATGGTATTTTCCATAGATCTCGCAAGATCAAAGTGGAATTAGAGCTAATAGTACAAAAGATCATGGTTTTAACATGTGTTAATCTGAAATTATAGTAAAAATAGGGTTCCTAGCCCCGCCGGCGGCCTTGCCGTCGGCTGCTCCCCCACCCCTTCCCCTTGTTTGTCCCCGACACTTCGCCGTAGTCGAACACTCCCGAAGGGGGGATGGCGCCTTTGCCGTAGTCGAACCCCCCCCGAAGGTGTGCTGGTATTTCAACGCTGACGAACCGCCCCCGAAGGGGGGCAGGTGCTTCGCCGCAGACGAACCCCCCTGAAGGGCGGGCGGCGCCTTTATCGTAATCGAACCCCCCAGAAGGGGGGCCGGCATTTTTCCGCTGACAAACCCCCCCGAAGGGGGGCGACGCCTTAGCTGCATTCGAACCCCCCCCAAAGGGGGGGCGGCCCCTTCTCCGCAGTCGACCCCCCTCCAGGGGGGCGACGCTTCGCCCCAGTTGAACCCCCCTGAAGGGGGGCGACTGTCTGCCATTGAAGCCTCCCACCCCCTCCCCGAAGGGGGGAGTGCCCCAGCCGCTAATCGAATCCCCCCTGACGGGGGGAGGGGGGCTACGCACTGGCCGCCACCCGCTTCCCCCGAGGTGGGGTGCTCAGCATGTCGCAGTCCCCACCCCCCTCCCAAAACATTTCTGGGACTAAAGCCCATGAATGAAAATAAATTTCAGCCTTGCGGGCCTGAAGCCCGCAGGCAAACTACGGGCTTCAGGCCCGCCGGCCATATTACCCTGAAAAAACAGAATGTTATAATAGGGGATTTGAGGGGGCTAAAAATTAATTAAAATGGCGTTTTGGAGGCCTAAAAATTCATGAAAATTCATGAAATATTATGGGGCTATAAAGGGACTTTTGGGGACTTTTGGAGACTTTTGGGGATAAATTGGTGATGATTTAAAAAGGGATATTTATTCCTTCTGTTAAACATGTCTAATATTGGGCTCTTTTTCAATCCTTTTGAATAAACCCTACTAGCACAATCTTTGCATTATATGATTCCCTTTGTAGGATCATTAATATATGCTTCACATCATTTTGGCTTATTATGTGGATAAACTATGTTTGGTTGTGTAAATATTAAAACTTAATAATTAGGAAGATCATGCGAACACTCTGCCATTAGTCAGCTAACCTAACGTTGAATGACGTTACCCAGTGGTCCAATAATTATTAAGTAATTAAATTGTTTATCCCTCCCTGCAAATATAAATGCATGTGATGCCTGTGATGAAAATGTCTGCTGAAAATGTTTGATGAGCACAAATTTTTGTATGGATGGCTAATTGTGGTTATGGATCAGCTGTTTAAGTCCCACATTTTATTTTTCTGCACTTTTCTTTTACTTTTGAGAGAAATTGTAGGGAGGAATTTATGTAAATGTCCAAGACCGAAGACCACTTTATATGGAGACGGAGGCCACAATTGAAGCTGAAGATCTTATATGAGACCCACTGGGTTTCCAAAGTTGTAATTTCTTTTTAAAAGCTTTGATTTGTGTAATAGAGACTGTAATGGACTTTGGACTTTTTATTTATGTGGGACTGGCCGATCAACGCAATTAGCTTTTCATATAAAAATTGCTTCCGCATGAAAATGTTTATTGTTTAAATTGTTAATTCATGCATATTTGTGCTCTGCTAAATAAAATGGCTAAAATTTCTAGTGTCGATTTCGAAGTGCTGGATGCATTAGGGAGAAACTATCTGAGCTGGCAGCTAGATGTGAAGTTCCATCTGCGGGCTAAGTCCCTCATTTCTGCTGTGACCAAGAATGAAAATGTAAGAGATATAGAAAAGTCACAAGCCATTATCTATATTCGCCGCCATGTGGACAAGACCCTGAAGGCTGAATACCTTACGGTCGAAGATCCATTTGAGCTGTGGACTGCCCTTGAGGACATGTATAAACATCAGAAAGATGTTATACTACCAAGGGCACGATACGAGTGGGAGAACCTTAGACTGCATGACTTTAAGTCCATAACTGAGTACAACTCAGCTCTTTTTAGCATCACCTCACGCCTGAAGTTATGTGGTGAAAAAAGTCTTAGAAGATCGCATGATGGAAAAGACGTACATGTCTTTCCATGAGAAAGACGCGATACTTATGCAGCAATACCGTGAACGAAAGTTCATCAAGTATTCTGAGATACTGTCATGTTTACTCATGGCCGAACAAAACAGAGAGCTTCTCCTTGCCACTCACAACATGCGCCCCATGGCACTGCCCCCTCCCAGAAGCTCATAATGCCTCTTCTTCTCGAATGAAGAGAGACAACAAAAGAAAAGAAAGACCAAAGAATGGGGGATAGAACCAGAGGGCTAGGGGCCAAGTCCAGCAGTGAAGAAATGAAAGAAAGCACAAGTTCACCTGGCACAGAAATGACAACAAGAAGAATGACGCACCCCCACCCAAAAGGGATTGGGAAGACACGTGCCATAGCTGTGGCATGAAAGGCCACAGGTCCAGAGTGTGCCGAACTCCGTATCATCTCCAGGAATTGTATAAAGAAAACAAGAAAAAGAAAGCTGACACAAACCTGGTGACATCTGATGCTCCAGTCAAGTTCTCAACTGACGACTTCGAGACGGATGACCTGCTAGATTAGCTTTCTACTTTTTATCTTAGCAAATTGTTTAGAACATTTCATGTTATGAGAGCTTTCATATTATGTAATTCTGAATTTGAATAAATAAAGTTTATGTTCCTGAAATGCAAATGTTTTATTCATCTTTATAAATGGATCGCTCTCATGACTGCTAGGTAGACAGTGCTTCGACACATACGATCCTTCAGTATAAGTGCTATTTTCATAGCATTATACCATACAAAAGCCCTGTAAATACTATTTTAGGGCCATCGAATATAATTGAAGGTTCTAGGAATGTAACCTTGTTGCTCCCTAATGGAACGAAAATCAAAATAAAAGATGCATTATTCTCTCCGAACTCGAAACGAAACTTACTAAGTTTCAATGATATCTGCTTAAACAAATTCCATCTGGAAGCAGCAAATGTAAATGAAAAAGAATTATTGTATGTAACGTCTCAAGAAAATGGAGTAAAATCCATACTTGAACGTTTTGAGAGCCTTTCATCAGGACTCTACCATACAAACATTCGGAGAGAGGAAGCTAACTTGACGGAGCACCTGAAGTGCCCGACATCAGCCAAGTTTTTTTACTTTGGCATGCCAGACTTGGCCACCCTGGATCTGTGATGATGCACCGCATCTTAACACAATCCAATTGCACAACCTAAAGAACCAGAAGATTCTTCAGAAGTGAGAATTCACTTGCATCCCCTGCTTCAAGGGGAAATTAATAACAAGGCCATCACCACTAAAAGTGGATATCGAGTCTCCAAGCTTCCTTGAAAGAATACACTGATACATATGTGGACATATCCACGCCCCTAGTGGGCCCTTTCGGTACTTTATGGTACTGATTGATGCATCTTCAAAATATTTGTATGTGTGTCTACTATCAACCCGCAACTTAACTTTTTCAAAGCTAATGGCACAAATTATAAAGTTGCGGGAGCATTTTCCAGACAACCATGTAAAGAAAATACGTCAGGATAATGCTAGGGAATTTACCTCCCGGTCATTTCAAGAGTACTGCCGGGCAACATGAATAGAAATTGAACATCTAGTGCCGCATGTTCATACCCAAAATGGGTTGGCAGAGTCACTGATAAAAAGACTCCAATGGATTGCACGTCCATTGCTAATGAAATCCTAGTTGCCAGTGGATGCATAGGGACATGCAATTCTGCATGCTGCATCGTTAATAAAAATAAGACCCTCTGGAGGTCAGAGTCTCTCTCCAATGCAACTTGCATATGGAGGGCCACTGAACATTTCTCATCTGAGAATCTTCGGTTGTGCAGTCTACATCCCATTGCACTACCACAGAGGACAAAAATGGGTCATAAACATCGCCTAGGTATTTATGTAGGGTTTGACTCACCCTCAATTATAAGATACCTAGAACCCCAATCGGGGGACGCCTTTAAGGCACGTCTTGAAGACTTTGAATTTGATGAGACCGTTTTCCCCAAAATGGGCCCAGAAACTGAGAAATCTGGTGCAAAGCACATCATAAGGTGGGATACAAAAAATTTGACCCACTATGATCCGGTAACGAAACAATGTGAAGATGATATCCAAAAGATCCTCCACATTCTGGACACTGTCCTCCGATTACCAGACTCATTTACTGACAACTAGAAGATTGTCAAATCACACATCCATGTTGCAAATACTCCAGCTAGGATTGACATCCCTGAGAATAGACGCAATCCACCAGTAGCAGAATTGGCTGCACCTCAATAGAAAATAGACATACCACCATGCTCCAAGGATAAACATCGAAGAAAAAGAAAAATATCCGGAGACCTTGGGACGATACCCCCCACAGAGAAATGAGCTCATGTCCATACGCTGACCCCTTCCGGAATCCACTGCTGAGGAACTGTCGGGAGAAACTGAAACATCATTAAATTATGTACGTACAGGGGAGGTGTTGGAAAGAAAGAGTACAGTCGTCGACGATGACTTCGCATTTCACATTGATATTCACGTCGCCGGAAGCGATGATGATCATGATCCACATTCCGTTGCTGAATACAAACGTAGAAATGATTGGTCAAAGTGGAATCAGGCAATAGAAGCTGAGCTGGATTCGCTTTAGAAACGTAAAGTCTTTGGACAAATAGTCCAGACACCGACTGTGTCAAACCTGTGGGATACAAATGGGTATTCATGAGAAAAGGAAATGAAAATAATGAGATCGCACGTTACAAAGCACGGCTTGTAGCGCAAGGATTTTCCCAAAGACCGGGTATTGACTATAAGGAAACATACTCCCCGGTCATGGATGCGATCACTTTCTGATTCCTGATAAGCTTAACAGCAAAGGAAGGTTTAGATATGCAGCTAATGGATGTTGTGACTGCATATCTATACAGTAACTCGACAAGGAGATTTACATGAAACTTCCTGATGGCTTTTCAATGCCTGCTGAATTAAAAGATAGACCTCGAGACGTCTACTCTGTTAAGATTCAAAGATCATTGTATGGTCTTAAACAATCGAGACGGATGTGGTATAACAGACTAAGTGAATTCCTTATACAACAAGGATTCAACAATAATGAAGTCTACCCCTGCATCTTCATAAGAGCAAGGGGGAAAGGATTTGAGTAAAGGGGAAAGGATTCGTCATAATAGCAGTCTACGTAGACGATCTAAATCTCATTGGATCTCCTGAAGAGATTGCTGAGATATCTGTAAGCCTGACAAAAGAATTCGAAATGAAAGACCTAGGCAAAATGAAATTCTGCCTTGTCTTACAGAATGAACATCTAAAAGACGGAATCCTATTACACCAAACCATATATACGAAGAAAATGTTACAAAGATTTCATATGGACCAATGCCATTCACTTAGTACACCTATGGTGGTACGATATCTGGATGAACATAAAGACTCCTTCCGGCCGCTGGAAGAGGGGGGGGATATACTTGGTCCAGAAGTCCCTTAGCTGAGTGCGGTTGAACCACTTCTATATCTGGCCAACTGCACGCGTCCCGATATAGCGTTCGTAGTAAATTTACTAGCCAGATATTGTGCAACGCCCGCAGCGCCACTGGACCGGGGTAAATCATCTTCTGCGCTACCTCCAAGGTCTACAGATTTGAGACTCTTAAACAAAAATGGATTATCCTCCGCACTTGTTGGTTATGCTGATGCAGGTTACAGGTCTGATCCACACAATGCAAAGTCACAGACTGTGTAACTGTTTACCCATGGTGGTACAGCCATTTCCTGTAGATCCGTTAAGCAAACCATGACAGCTACCTCATCCAATCACTCAGAGATTATCACCATCCATGAAGCAAGTAGAGAATGTGTCTAGCTACGGTCAGTTGTAAATCACATCCTGGTGACGATCGGATTGAAGTCTGGGGATCTTGAACCTACTACAATATTCGAAGACAACACTGCTTTCATAGCTCAGCTACGAGGTGGCGACATCAAAGGCGACAGAACGAAGAATATTTCCCCCAAATTCTTCTGGACGCATGAACTACAGAGAGATGGCATGATCGATGTCGGACAAGTACAATCATATGACAACCTGATAGACTTGTTCACTAAAGTTATTCCTACTGCTGCCTTTAGGAAGTTTGTACAGAAAATTGGGATGAGGCGCCTACGAGATCTGAAAGCCTGAGTGTGTGCACAGATCAGGGGGAGTTAGGGAGTATCTGCACTCTTTTTCCTTAACAATGGGTTTTCCCACGGGGTTTTCCATAGGTTTTAACGAGGCAAACCTTACCAACTCAGGATCCTGAAGTATCCTCCCCAGATGTTGATTCTTAACAATTTTGTAATTATTTATAAATAATCTGGCACTGCATTATTTGAGTTTACGTGCTTCATCATAACAACGGTTATAAACCATTACAAAATAAGTATGAAATTTGTTAAAATATACCAATTATTTTGTGCGGTTACAAACTGCTATTATATTATCTGGTCCATATTTGTAGTGGTTCTAACCGCTATTGGCAAAATTATTTTATGGGCTTCTTCATGGGTTCTTCCCATCGTTTCTTTTGACTGTTTTTAATGTGTTAGTTGTTTTGAACCGTTAAAAGCATCTATTTTGAAACATGCATTAATGGTAGTTTGAAACCCCTAAAAGTGAACAAATTCTGGTGGTTGTTTGATCTGCTACTATAGTAACTGCTAGAAATAACCCCTCATGCTGTAGTGCTCTTGAAACTGGTTGTAAAGTTTTTTGGTCATCCTAGTAGTTTTGAAAGGTCCATTTTATCGAGGAGGATCATTTTGGTTTGGGCTTCATCGTTGAAGAGTCATCAGTTCGGATCGACATTGAGCTCGCTTTGCATGACTTTTTTATACTCCATGGTTATCATTTGAGGGATGGTTCTTATCTTCTTATCTATGGCGCCCACCACTCTCTTAGTGTCTTTAGTTGATAGGTGAACTCCGCCTTGGTGATGTAATCGATCCTTGCTTGTATGGCTTAGCTAGGATTTTCACCACCACCCTTATATTGATTGATCTCCATCCTTTGAGTCGAGTCACTGGTTATATCGTTTAGCTTTCCCACAAATGACGCTATCTTTTATAACACGTTTTACATATGCATCTCGGGGCGTAACTACTCTTGTCATGCCCTGGGCAGCTGCCCTGGGCAAGAACAAAAAAACCTATATATAAGCCTCAACACGTTCCCTAACCATCTCATTTGGTTAAAGCGTCCTGCTAAGATCTCTAATGTCTCAGGTTCGAAACCTGCTTCGGCCAAATTACAACTTTAGTTTCTTTGATCATTCTGAAGGGAATTGTTGCTATGCAAACAGACCAAAATGTGCAGTACACGAACTATTTAAATAATTGCTCAGTACACATACCAGGCTTTGACTATCTTGTTATTTTAAATTTATTTTCTTTAGTCACTCAGTTCTATAGGGAGTTGCTATGCGGCTTTGACTATCTCCTTATTTTAAATTCTAAAGGGAGTTGCTATGCAAACAGACCAAATTGCTCAGTACACATATCGGTTAATTTTTCGGTTAAATGGCAACTTATTTTCTGTGGTCGTTCAATTCTAAAGGAAGTTGCTATGCAAACAGACCAAATTGCTCTGTACACAAATCGTTTAATTTTTTCGGTTAAATGCCAACTTGTTATGAATGAGGGAGGCCTTTGGCCTCCCCTCCTTCATTACCCACTATCATTAGTCTCCATTACTATGAGTAATGGGGACTCTTGGTCTCCTTGAGGCCTTTCATCTCCTCCCCTATATCAATATATAGAGAACCATGGCCTATGGCCATGGTTACTCATTCCTTTGGCTATGAAAGCTTCTCTCTCTATCTCTTGAATCCAATTATCTTATAACACGTTATCAGCACGTGTTCTCCTCTTGAGCACAAATTTTTCAACAAAATTTTCATCCCCTACGCGCAAGGAATATATAGTTACTGTGGCGAGGAATCTATTGGTTGCAGCGTTGCGGCATCCTCAAGGCGTTCGGGAGCTCGGATTTTTATCTACGTTTCTAATCTACGGTCGTCCCTAGATCATCGATCTAGAGGTAAAATTTTATTTCCCGTAGATTACAATACATGATAATTTTTACATTGTTATAGTACAAGTAAAAATTAAAATGAAAAAAAAAATAATAAAATAAATAAAACCCTACTCTAATCCCTCGCGCCGCCCCCCAGTCGGGGGGGCCTCTGTCGCTGACCCGCCGCCGCCCACCCCCCAGTCGGGGGGGGGGGCCTCTGTCGTTGACTCGCAGTGCCCACCCCCCCAGCGGGGGGGTCCTCCGGCAGCGCCCCCCTGACGGGGGGGCCGATTCGCAGTGCCCACCCCCAGTGGGGGGGTTACTCCGGTAGCGCCCCCCCCCCCCCCCTGACGGGGGGGGGGGGGGATTCACAGCGCCCACCCCCCAGCGGGGGGGTTCCTCCGGCAGCGCCCCCCGACGGGGGGGGCGATCCGCAGCGCCCACCCCCCCACAGCGGGGGGGGTTCCTACGGCATCCCCCCTGACGGGGGGGCGATCTGCAGCGCCCCCAGCGGGGGGTTCCTTTGACAGATCGGCATCAACTCCCCCCCGACGGGGGGCTCTTCTCTGTCGCCTTCCACCCTCGCGGGGCGGCAGGGGGGTATTTTACTCTGGCTGCTGTGTGGGGGGGATTTCTGGCCACTGCCAGACTCAAATTAGTAACTAATGGGGTGGAGATTGTGGGGACCGACTTACGGTTTTTGGGGATTATTGGTTTTTCCCCAACCTAAAGTAGGCTAAATTTAGTTAAAAATGATATATGGGCTAGAAGCCCATTAGTGAGTATCAATAACACAAATATTTTAATTGGGCCTGCAGCCCCTATTACATTATATTTAGCCCCTATTACACAAATATTTTAACGGTAAAAATTATATTTAGCCTACTAAATAATTGCCTGAAGCCAATTCTTTAACGGGACTCTCCCATGAGTAAAATCAAAAATAATCTCTATATTCCTTGTTGACCAATTATTTTATACATCCCTCTTGCATATTATAATCTATGTTTTACTAGGACTCTATTTTTCAAAATATAACTATCTCAAAGATCCTGAGACCGCTCTGCCGTTAGTCAACTAACGTAACGGTGTATGACGTTTCCACGTGGTCTACGAGATAATTATATTTTCTAGTTTCCTTTACAAATATGTTTTGCTTGAGATATATGCGTGGTTGTTTATTTTTATCCCAGTAGCATATTTATAACTGCGTGGATGTTTAAATAAGTAAAAATGTGTTTTTCGGGATCGGCCATTGTATACATATTTACATTCCTGCACTTTTATTTTTCTTTTGAGAGAATTTGTAAGTGAGGAAATTTTTATTAAAAGCCAAAGCTCGGTGCAACAGCATATGAAGACGGAGATATAGGGACCCAGTTTGGGTTTCCAAAGTTGTTTTTTTTTTCTTATGGACTGTAAACGAACTTTGGACTGTGTACTATTTTGGGTATCTAGCCGATCCCCGCATTTTTACTTGTTAATTTCTTTATGCATGAATATTTGAATTTTAATTAATTCAAGCTCATTTTAAATTGCGTAGATAAAATGGCAAAATTGGCAAGCGTCGATTTCGAAGTCCTTGACTCTGCAGGGACAAATTACCTGAGTTGGCGAGTGGACCTGAAGTTCCACTTGCGTTCGATGGCCCTCCTTGGGTCCATTTTGGCTCCTTCCTCGGCCCCAGCAGCAGCCCTACAACCACTGTATCCGATGTAGATAAGGCGAAAGCTATAATCTACATTAGGAAACATATAGATCGGACCTTGAAGGCCGAATACTTAACGGTTGAGGACCCAAAGGACCTATGGACAGCACTGGAAGCACGGTATAAACATCAAATTGATGTTATATTACCCCGTGCCAGTTATGAGTGGGAAAACCTCAGACTTCAGGACTATAAGTCCGTCGCTGAGTATAATTATGTACTTCATAACATCACCTCACGCCTGAAGTTGTGCGGTGAAGAAGTGACAGAACAACGCATGTTGGAAAAAACATTTACCTCGTTTCACGAGAAAGATGCAATCCTCATGCAGCAGTATCGTGAACGCAACTTCACGAAATTCTCTGATCTGATCTCATGACTACTTAGGGCAGAGAAACATCGAGATTTACTGCTTGCAACTCATAACTTGCGTCTAGCTGGCACTGCCCCAATCCCTGAAGCCCACCATGTCTCTCCCCAGAAGTGGAAAAACAAGAGGAAGCCTAAAAACACTAAAGGGAAAGTGGTAATGAAGCAACCAAGAGGTGCAGCTCCCCAGACAAACAAAAACAATAAAGGGAAACGAAACTTCACTTGGAAGCGAAAGAACACCAAGCACGTTTCACTTCCAAAGAAGACCTGGGAGGACAAATGCCATAGATGCGGCATGACTGGCCATTGGTCCAGAAACTGCCGCACTCCTCGCCACCTACAGGATTTATACCAGGCGAGCCAGAAGTCTCGACCTGAGATAAACTTGGCTGGTGTACTGCCGCCAACTGTCTTTACTGCTAAAGACTTCGAGAACGACGACCTGCTCGATTGAGCACTATCTTTTGTCTATGCATTTAGAATTCGATGTATTTTCATCTTTATTTTGCTTTAGTACGATCTTTTATTTTCAAATGTTATCTACATTTTCGCTCAAATAAAATTTCGTTTTTGCTTATATAGATGATGTCTGAGTGCCTAGTGGACAATGCCTCAACGCACACAATCCTTCGCGATCATTTCTATTTTAATAGTGTAAATAAATATGACGGTCATGTTATCACAATTTCAGGACTGTCCCAAATAATCGAAGGATCTGGTGAAGCAATTATATTGCTTCAAATAACACAAGACTTCTAATAAAAAATGCATTATTCTCTCCTAAATCAAATAGGAATCTCGTAAGTTTCAAGGATTTCCGTTTAAACGGATATCACTTAGAAACCAGAGATGAAAATAAGGTTGAATATCTGATTGTCACTCGTCATAAAGATGACCAGAAGATCATCTGCGAGCGATTCAAGGGACTCCCGTCGGGTCTCTACCAAACATGCATTCAACCAATAGAAGCTAATATGACTGAGCACCAGACGTGCCAATCACTGCCAGAGTTCCAACTCTGGCACAATAGACTTGGTCACCCTGGAATAGCAATGATGCGACGCATCATCACTGAATCCCGTGGACACAAATTGAAGAACCTGAAGATTTTTCAAAAGGGTGAATTTCCTTGTCTCCCTTGTTTTAAGGGAAAACTTATAACGAGACCATCCCTCCTGAAAGTGGGATTAGAGTCTCCTGGCTTCCTTGAGAGAATTCATGGTGACATTTGCGGGCCTATTCACCCCGCAAGTGGCCCATTTCGATACTGTAGGATCCTGCCAAAACAAAGTTAGGATCGATAAATGAAGTTGAGACTTACGCTTGCGTATGCAGCACAGTAGTCTACGAACTTCGCCTTCGGATTCGCCACGACGGATCGAGTCTTCTCACGAACGGAGTAAGGCTACTAAATCCACAATCTAAATCTCTACTTTTAGATTAAGAACTTGGATAAAGGGAGAGGAAGTATTTCGGCAAAGCTTCGCTAGAATGAAGATGCATGCATGAATGCCATGCAAAAGTGTAAGGAAAAAGGCTAACCCTTGGGTCTTATTTATAGCCCCCAAGGTAGTTATTTTAGGAGCAATTGTTCCTTTGGAACAATTTAACTAAGGTGTACCATCGTACATGGCATATTATAAGCTTAAGTTGTACCATATGCATGGTACAACATAAGCTTAAGATATTACCCCTTTATTAGCCATATGTCGCATGCACTTATGCACAGATAATGCGACTTTCTCATCAATCTAGTGATCCTCTCCGCAAGGGAACATATTCCCTTTGCGCACGACTTCGTGTACGCGACGTTCGAGGTCCGTATTCCCTCGTACATCCCCTACAAGGGTGTACTAACGTCTTCCATATCCAACATCTCCCACTCACACTTGAGGGGATTGTAAGAGAACGTCTTTCTCTTAGTTCTTTCATCTATCATACCGAGAAATAGACCGTGCGACCGTCATGCGCGTAGAGTCTGTTGTTGTGCACTTGTTAGAGATACACAACGACCTCGAAGGTGCAAAGTTGAGTAGTTCAACGCATGCTTTACCCTAGATTATTTCTTCACATTTCTTATACTTTACATTCAACAATTGAATCCCATCTGGATCACAATTGGCTTGCCAGCTTTGAATCATTAAAGTCCAAATTTGAATATGAAATCAATCTTCCTCTTCTTGCGAACCTTCTGATCTTGACTAGACTCGCTTTTCTAACGTGCCCCGCCGAGCCGAATTATCATAGCCCATAAGTAACACGATGAGATAGCGATCATCTCGTCAAATCTAAAGGAACCAATTGGAGTCCTTGAGGGTAAGAGTTAAGGCCCATATGGCCTTTGATTCTCACATAATAGCAAACACTATTGCTACTAACTCAGTGGTCGAAATGCATACGTGGTATGAACACGTATTACAACATCGCTCCTTTCCCAGGGAGTGTATGTCTCAATGATGTTGTAAGGATGATGATCAGACACCACAATGTCTGACTTTGAGTCCCTTATTCTACTCAAATAATCCTTTAGACTCACATCCCGCATTTAGACAGATAGGATTTCAAAACAAATCCTCTTAGATCTTTTGTAAGCATCCATATGATGCAGATCTTTCATAAGACCATTTTGTTTAAGTCATGACTCTTAAATCATCCGTCTGATGATTTTGACTTCAAACAGGTCTCATCTCTATTCCATCCATCTGATAGAATAAGGCGGTTGCTCATGTGAGAGAGCCAACCTCAATCTGTCCGACATACTAGAATTCAGCTGAGATTTCAAAAATGTACACAAACATTTCTTAAGAAATTCATATGCAATGTTTGAAAAAGAACTTATTCTTTTATTAAATTTGATCTTTCTTAGACATGGGAATATATATTGGTACAACTCAGCTCATACGCAATCCTTGGGATGATAAGTGTTTATAAAACACATTTCTGGGGATCGCTTTCGTAAGCTGATCCTCTATCATCTCATGCGTAGATATGTACCTTGTGTCTACCTTCTTGGTTTTATCATAGTCTTTTGCAAATCTGCAGTTCCTTTAAGATACTGCATTATCCTCTTAACCGCTTTCCAGTGTTCTTGCCCTGGGTTGGATTGGTAACGACTTACCATTCCAACGGCAAAACAGATGTCCGGTCTTGTATGCATCATAGCGTACATAAGACTATCAACTGCACTGGAATATGGAACTTTTTCCATAATTTCCTTTTCCTTTTGGTTCTTTGGACATGATTTCAGATATAAATTATCGCATCTGCTTATAGGAGTATCAATTGGACTTACAGTCCTACATATTAAACCGTTCTAGAACCTTCTTTAAATAAGTCTCTTGTGAAAGAGAAAGAAGTTTCTTCGAACGATTCCTTGAAATCTTAATTCCAAGGATATATGTGGCTTCCCCATGTCTTTCATCTCAAAACTGATGAAAGTCAAGCCTTGATATCCATCACAAAGCCCTTGTTATTTCTGGTTATTAAAATGTCATCTACATATAGAGACATAATAACATGCTTGCTTTTAATCCTCTTGATATATACGTAGTTATCTTCATCAAGTATGGAAAATCCATTTGATAAGACAACTTCTTGAAATCGTATATACCATTGCCTCGAGGATTATTTAAGACCATATATGGGCTTACGAAGTTTACAAACCTTATGTTCGTTTCCTTCTTTTACAAACCCTGTTGGTTGTTCCATATAGATCTCCTCGTCCAATTTCTCCATTGAGAAAGGCAGTCTTTACATCCATCTGATGTAATTCGAGGTATAAGCAAGCTACCATTGCCAGAATCAGGCGAATCTAGGTAAAACGCATAACAGGTGAGAAGGTCTCTTCGTAGTCTATCCCTTCCTGTTGCGTAAAACCTTTCGCGACAAGGCGAGCTTTATATCTATCTATAGAGCCATCAGCCTTATGCTTGATCTTGAGAACTCATTTGTTCCCAATTGCTCTATGTCCTCTGGGTAAGTCAACTAAGTCCCAGACTTGGTTAATTTTCATGGATTCTAACTCCTCTTGCATCGCTTCCATCCATTTGTCTTTAGCAGGGCAAGATACGGCCTGTTTGAAAGTAGCAGGCTCGTCATCTTCTTGTAATAAAGTCATAAAGGTTTGCGGAAATTCATCCTCAAATCTTAGAGGAGCCAACCTTGTACGACTACTACGTCGTATTTGAGATTCTTCAAGTCCTTGTTGACTTGAGTTTAGATCAATTCTAATATCACTCCCACTTGGAATGTTGTTAGAATTGCTCCCACTTGGATCATTATTCCCGTTTGGAATAGGATAATCGTCATTCGTATAATCCATTGGTGAAGGTTGAAACGTATTTTCATCTTCACCAAGAATTCTCCCACTCGAATGAGGTAATCCTTTTTGATCATAAATCTCAAACAGAGATAAGTCCTGACTTATCTCGCCCTGTCTTGGAAACGTGTTTTCCAAGAAAGTGACATCCCTCGATTCAAACTCGATTAGCCCACCATTGTCTTCCTGACTAACATAAAACATAACCTTTGGAGTTTTCTGCGTATCGTGTAAAGATACATTTCCTTTCCCTTGGCCCAAGTTTGCCATACTTATGGGAGGAAATATGTGCGTAGGATGCACAACCCCAAGGTTTCAAAATGTTTAAGTCAAGAGACCTTTGGTTCCACAACTCATAAGGAGTGGAGCTAACTGATTTCGAGGGTACGCGGTTCAAAATGAAAGCGGCCGTTAATAATGCATCACCCCAAAAGGTGATTGGCAAGTTAGCTTGCGCCATCATTGAACGGACCATTTCCATTAAAGTCCTATTCCTCCTTTCTGCAACACCAATTTGTTGAGGAGTATAAGGCATAGTTACTTGATGTACTATGCCTTTTTCATCACAAAGTTCCTTTAAACTTGTTGATTGATATTCACCGCCCCTATCGGTTTGCACGACCGTAATCTTGCGATCTAATTGATTCTCCACTTAACTCATATAGTTTTTAAAGCAGGTTTAGTGCTTTCACTTTTGTGGGATATCAAATAGATATGACCGAATCGGGTGAAATCATCAATAAAAGTGATGAAATAGGACTTTCCGCGTCTTGTCTTGACATTCATTGGACCACATATGTCCGAATGGATAAGCTGTAATGGAACCTCGACCCTTGTGCCGGTTCCAAACGGCTTGCGACAAGATTTCCTCACAAGGCAATGTTCGCAGGTCGACATTTCAACCTTTGAAACATTGGATAGAAGGCCACGTTTGGCAAGTCTATCCATACGCGTTGGTCCAATATGACCAAGCCTTGTGTGCCAACAAATTATATTAGACTCATTAGTCAAAGAATTTGTCACAAGGAAATTTTTCATTACATGAGGAATTATACATTGTACTTATTACAATAAATCCTTTGAAATACAAACCCATTACCAATAAAGGAATTATTACAAAAATAGGTCCATATTACAATCATGAAGGAACCAACTATAACCAAGACCCATTAAATTGACCACAGTTTTAATATTCCTTTGAATATATGGAATGAAGAGAACATTATGAAGTAGGAGAGTGTGGCCGTTGTCCAAGACTAGCTTGCGAGTCCCAACGCCTTTCACTTCAACACGTGTGTTGTTTCCTACATTAATCCACTTCATTCCTTGGGGTATCCGGTGATACTCCACGAAGGACCGTCTGTCCCTTGTTATGTGGTTGGTGGCACCTCGTCACTTCCACTCGTACACGAACGAGTATAGTGACCGAGCTTGTTGCACTTGAAGCACTTGATCCTTTTCAAGTCTTTCTTCTTGTGCCATTTGTTGTGCCCACCCTTATGTTTGGGTTCCTTGGTAGACTCAGGTTGCTTATTACGTTCATTAGAAGACTTCGAACGATCTTTACGTTTCTTTCCCCCGTGTGAGGAACTAGCAACCATGTGCACTTCTGCACTTGGCTTGGCAGCCGCAAGCCGCTCTTCCTCTAATTCGAGGTGCTTGGAAACATCGTTGAAGGTCTTGATGCTCTCATTATGAGTGAGATGCATCTTCATATGATCCCACCCATTTGGTAGGGAACGTATGACTGCTTGGATTTGTTGCTCATCTGTGAGCACATGACCTGCATCCTTTAACTCCGAGATAAGGTTCGCCATATGTCGCAGATGTTTCCCCATGGAATGATCTGGACGTTTCTTATATGAATCGAACCTTATAGTTAAGGAGCGAAGTTTGGACACCGATGTGCCACCGAACTTCTCCTCTAGCTTGGACCATATGTCCATGGCTAGGTCATGTTCTCGGAAGATGCGCATTATGTCATCAGCCATACTGCTTAATAACGTAATGCGCGCTATCTTGTTCTTCCGAGACCAAGCATCAAAAGCTTCCTTGTCTCGTCGGTGTTGGGCCGTAGTGCCCAACTCTGGTTCAATCATAACGTTCTTTAGAGTTTCGAGCACTTCTTGCTCCTCTAGAACGTATTGTATCTTGATGGACCAAAGTTTGTAATTATCGCCGTTGAGTTTTTCACCTTTGTTTAACTCAGCGACGATATTCTTTGAAGTGGAAGACATTTTACTTTTAAAATGCTGCAAAAGACACAAAACCGAAGGTTTGATCAAAACATTGCATAAAAATTCTTAAAATATAACTCCCACTTGAAATGATAATAGAATATCCCATTTGGATAGTTCTAAAAATTCAAATCCCACTTGGAATTATATTATATTTGATAAGTTACTTTCGAAAAATATTGAAGATGTTGTTCTAGAATCGAAAAGGTCTCTATGATTCCAATCACCATCTAAAACAACCTTCAATATTCCCCCATCACTTATCAAACAATCGTACTCTTATAGTACTTCGCAGCGGAAAATCACTTTTGAAAAACATATCTTTCAAAATGGAATAGGTGAGAGTTTGCGCAAAGAATTTTAGCGCAACAATTGCCAAGCCACGAGACCTGTTCTACACACCCATGGTTTAGATAACCATGGCCGGATCGTGGTAGGACTTGGAATTCTAAATTGCGCTATCCCGATTAAGGACGGGACATAACCTATTTGAAAATACCTTTTTCAAAAAATTTGAAAACACATTGGCTAATCTCCGTAGAGTAGAGCACAACGTTATAAGTTCATTGGCTAATCTCCGTAGAGTAGAGCACAATGACTTGGCTAATCTCGCATGAAGTAGAGCATTACGGCTAATCTTCAAGGAGTAGAGCACAACGGCTAATCTTACATGAAGTAGAGCACTATGGCTAATCTTCAAGGAGTAGAGCACTATGGCTAATCTCACATGAAGTAGAGCACTATGGCCAATCTTCAAGGAGTAGAGCCTTTAGACACCCCGTATGGGTTAGTCGGCACTTTCAAATTCGACCAAGGCCTTCTGCCGGATTGGTCGACCAAAACAACCAAATTGGTCGACCAATTTATGGTCTTCAACTTCTCTCGGCCAGGGCCTCTGCCCTGGCCGAGGCTTGGCCATGGACCGGCCAGGGCCTCTGCCCTGGCCGGCCAGGGGGCCCTGGCCCCTCGGCCAGGGCCTCTGCCCTGGCCGAGGCCGGCCAGGGCCGGCCATGCCCTGGCCGAGGCCAGGGCATTGGCCCTGGCCTCTGCCAGGGCTGGCCATGCCAGCCCTGGCCTCTGCCAGGGCCGGTCAGGCCGGCAGGCCGTGGCCAAGGCCGGCCATTGCAGGCCTGGCCATGGCCGGCCACTGCCGGCCTGGCCATGGCCGGCCATGGCTTGGCCATGGCCGGTCATGGCCAAGGCCATTTGGGCATTGGCCGGCCATGGCCGGCCACCCCCTTTGAATGGGGTTGCCGCACACACTCCACCCCCTTGATGGGGTGGTCACCGGTGGTTATTGGCCGTAGCCAACCCCCTACGCTTGGGGAGGTGGGTGCATGGCCTTCATAGCCCATTTGGCCATGGTGCACATGCACCAAATTTCATCTTCCCCGATGGAAATAACTACCACCTTCTTCCTCGATGAAGCACCCGTTCGTCGATGAAGCACCCGTTCGTCGAGAAATTAGTTATTTCCTAATGGCCGTGTGCCAAAAATGAATAACTTACTATGTGAACGGTCGGTTCTTCCCGTCACGGAGAGTTCCTACCATATCCGTAATGATAGGAGACCCTAACGTGAAAAGAACAACCGCTGCGTTCTCTCCGTCACGAAGCGTTCCTACCATATCTGTAATGGTAGGATACCCATTCGTGAAAAAGACAACGACTCGTTCATAGTTTCGACGGGGCGGCGGTTTGATCAGGGCGAACCCTTATGGCTCTGATACCAATGTAGGATCCTGCCAAAACAGAGTTAGGATCGATAAATGAAGTTGAGACTTACGCTTGCGTATGCAGCACGGTAGTCTACGAACTTCGCCTTCGGATTCGCCACGACGGATCGAGTCTTCTCACGAACGGAGTAAGGCTACTAAATCCACAATCTAAATCTCTACTTTTAGATTAAGAACTTGGATAAAGGGAGAGGAAGTATTTCGGCAGAGCTTCGCTAGAATGAAGATGCATGCATGAATGCCATGCAAAAGTGTAAGGAAAAAGGCTAACCCTTGGGTCTAATTTATAGCCCCCAAGGTAGTTATTTTAGGAGCAATTGTTCCTTTGGAACAACTTAACTAAGGTGTACCATCGTACATGGCATATTATAAGCTTAAGTTGTACCATATGCATGGTACAACATAAGCTTAAGATATTACCCCTTTATTAGCCATATGTCGCATGCACTTATGCACATATAATGCGACTTTCCCATCAATCTAGTGATCCTCTCCGCAAGGGAACATATTCCCTTTGCGCACGACTTCGTGTACGCGACGTTCGAGGTCCGTATTCCCTCGTACATCCCCAACAAGGGTGTACTAACGTCTTCCATATCCAACAGGTACTTCATGGTACTGATTGATGCATCAACCAAATGGTATTATGTGTGCCTTTTGTCCACCCACAACCTAGATTTTCCAAAGCTATTGGCACAAATAATTAGGTTGCGTGCTCATTTTCCCGATAACTATATCAAGAAACTACGTCTTGATAATGCGGGAGAATTTACTTCACAAGTCTTCGAAGACTATTGCCAGGCAACGGGTATTGAAGTTGAACATCATGTATCACATGTTCACACCCAAAACGGATTAGCTGAGTCCCTTATAAAGAGACTCCAATGGATTGCACGTCCATTGCTTATGCAATCCCAGTTGCCGGTGAATGCTTGGGGGCATGCTATTTTACATGCCGCATCACTTATTAGGATAAGACCCTCTGGAGGTCATACTTTATCCCCGATGCAACTAGCATATGGCGCACCTCCGGATATCTCTCATTTGAGAGTGTTTGGTTGTGCGGTATATGTCCCAATAGCACCACCTCAGAGGACCAAAATGGGTCCTCAGCGTCGTCTAGGTATATATATTGGTATTGATTCGCCCTCTATTATCAGATACCTTGAACCCCTGACGGGTGACGCATTCAAGGCACGTTTTGCTGACTGTGAATTTAATGAGAAAATTTTTCCTAAACTGGGCACACAGTCTAAGAAGCCAGAAGCTCCTGAGACCATTAGTTGGGACCAGAAGTCTTTGTCCCTATATGATCCGCGTACTAATCTGTGTGAAGATGAGATCCTAAAGATCCTTCACATCCAGAATACAGTACATATTTTGCCGGATAAATTCACGGACAACCAGAAGATTGTTCGTTCACACGTCCCTGCTGCCAATACGCCAGCTAGGATTGACATCCCCATAGATGGATGCAATCCACCGGCAGCAGAATTGGCTGTACCTCAAATGAAAAGAGGACGCCCACCAGGTTCAAAAGATAAAGTTCCTCGAAAGAGGAAGACTCCTGGAGATACTAAGATTATCCCTCCACAGGATGCTGAGCTCAGACCAGCTACTTCTCCCCTCCTGATTTCTACAGCAGAGGAAACAATAGGAGAAACATCATTAAATTTTGTACATACTGGAGAAGTACTGGACAGAAATAGCATAGTCATCGACGACGATTTTGCGTTCGATATTGTCGTTCACGTCACTGAATATGACGATGACGTCGAACCACAATCTCTGGCAGAATGTAAACGCCGAGATGATTGGCCAAAGTGGGACGAGGCAATAAGAGTAGAGCTGGACTCACTCTTGAAACGCAAAGTCTTTGGACCAGTAGTCCAAACACCAGTAGGTGTAAAACCTGTGGGATATAAGTGGGTTTTCATAAGAAAAAGAGATGAAAATAATGTGATCGTTCGCTATAAGGCACGCCTTGTAGCCCAGGGATTTTCCCAAAGACCGGGTATTGATTACGAAGATACGTATTCTCCGATGATGGATTCGATCACATTTCGATTTTTAATAAGCCTAACTTCTCTGGAAAGCCTAGAAATGCAGCTCATGGACGTTGTGTCTGCAAATCTATATGGCGATATAGATAAAAATATCTATATGAGACTTCCTGATGGGTTTAATCTTCCCCAAGAGATGAAAGAGATACCTCGGGACGTATTCTTCGTAAGGCTACATAGATCATTATATGGTCTAGAACAATCGGGAAAGATGTGGTATAACAGACTTAGTGACTTCCTTGCACAGCAAGGATTCACGAATAACGAAGTGTGCCCTTGTATCTTTATCAAAAGAACGGGAACAGGATTCGTCATCATAGCTGTATATGTAGATGACTTAAATCTCATAGGATCTCCTGCAGAGATCAAAGAGATATCTGAAAGCCTTAAACATACTTTTGAAATGAAAGACCTAGGCAAAACAAAGTATTGTCTTGGCTTACAGATAGAACACCTAAGAGGTGGAATCCTATTAAACCAATCAAATTACACAAAGAAACTTCTACACAAGTTTCATATGGATAAATGTCATCCTTTAGGTACTCATATGGTCGTAAGATCACTAGATGTACAAAAGGGCCCCTTCCGACCACTGGAAGAGGGGGAGGAGATACTGGGTCCTGAAGTACCCTACCTCAGTGCCATTGGAGCACTTCTATATTTGGCTAACTGTACGCGTCCCGATATAGCGTTTACAGTTAATCTTCTAGCCAGACACAGTGCAGCGCCCACAAAGCGCCACTGGAACGGAGTAAAGCATCTTCTACGATAGCTTCAGGGTTCCATTGATCTTGGAATTTACTACCAGAGAGGTGCCTCCCCCAAATTGTTTGGTTATGCTGATGCAGGTTATCTCTCTGATCCACACACGGCAAAATCCCAAACTGGTTTTGTTTTTACCTACGGAGGTACTGCTATCTTCTGGAGATCGGTGAAGCAAACCACGACAGCTACATCATCCAACCATTCAGAGCTCATTGCGATCCACGAAGCAAGCAGAGAGTGTTATTGGCTAAGATCCGTCGTCCAACACATTCTTCAATCTACTGGCCCGAAGACCGGTGATTTAGAGCCTACCGTTCTGTTTGAAGATAACGCTGCATGCATAGCTCAACTTCAAAAAGGCTACATCAAGGGCGACAGGACGAAGCACATATCTCCCAAGTTTTTCTGGACACATGAGCTAAAGGAGGACAAGCAGATCGAAGTTCGGTAGATACAGTCCTGCAATAACTTAGCTGATCTTTTTACTAAGTCTTTGCCCAAATGTATTTTTGTAAAACTTGTAAAGAACATTGGCATGCGACAACTGAAAGACTTGCAAGCATGAAGATTGTACGGATCAGGGGGAGTAACCTGTGGGTTGCACTCTTTTCCCTTAAGCTGTTGGATTTTTCCCACTGGGTTTTCCACAGCTAAGGTTTTAACGAGGCAAACACTCTTACTCTGGATCCAGAAGTATCCACCCCTCTTTATCTCAAATGCTGAGACCAACTTGATGAATGGGTAAGGGGGAGTGTTATGAATGAGGGAGGCCTTTGGCCTCCCCTCCTTCATTACACACTATCATTAGTCCCCATTACTATGAGTAATGGGGACTCTAGGTCTCCTTGAGGCCTTTCATCTCCTCCCCTATATCAATATATAAAGAACCATGGCCTATGGCCATGGTTACTCATTCCTTTGGCTATGAAAGCTTCTCTCTCTATCTCTTGAATCCAATTATATTATAACACAACTTATTTTCTTTGGTCATTCAATTCTAAAGGGAGTTGCTATGCAAACAGACCAAATTGCTCAGTACACATACCATTTATTCAAGGCATGGATTATATGCACCGCAAGCCTTGCAATGTATGTGGTTTTTTTTCCAAAAAAGGCAACTCTGCCACATCAACTCTCACACGTTTGCCTTTTTTGGAAAAAAGTTTCGAATACACTGCAAGGCTTGCGGTGTCACATCAACTCTCACATGGTGATCTATGTTTGACATGAAGCCTATAGTAGAAAAACAATAATATTTTTAAATATTATTCTTTGTATCATTTTTATTTTCGCCCAGGGCAAAGCAAAATCCTGGTTACGCCACTGTATGCATCACACGTTAGATTTGTATATAATATCAATTAATCTACTTTATGGACTTGGTGGATGAAAGAGTAGATGGATAATCTGCTAGCTACCAAAGAGATGATGCCTATGTGGATGAATAACAAGTCAGGTGAGGTCAAGATAGCTCCTGACCTAAAATCCTTTGATGCTTAAGTTTGATATGTATTTGTTGTGGCTATAAAACTCAGACCTCAATGGTCTACATAGGAATTATAGGAAATACGTGGGGTTAAGTCGGCCATCCCTTTGAAATTAACCCTAATTTGATAAACAAACTAGTGTTAGAGTGCCCATTTGCGATAGAAATTTTATACATGCATATGGTTCCTTTTGCAGAGTACTCTTTTGCATGTATTGGAAGGTAGTGATATCAAGAACCCACTTGATAGACATGCGTTGGAATGGTTCAATCGGAGCTACGGTAAATAAGAAACTGTTTGAGAATACATATCTTTTTTACTTTTTAAAATTTTTTTTTGACAAATCACAACATGGGATCCCAAACTCAAGACTAAAAATTCATTATTCTTTTAATTAAGTGAATAATGTATATGTGCTGATAGCATATGATCAGCCTGATTTTGTTAAAAAATTTTGATTTTTTTTGTTGGGATTTGATACGACTATTTTGGAAGAGCCCGAGGGATGGATGCCCAAGACCCAGCGGTGGGCCAGAAGCCTGCTAGCGAGATTGGGCACCGTCGGACGAGGCCCACGGAGAAAACGCGGCCCGCTCAGTGAGGCCCTGAGAGCTCGAACTGTCCATGGTTCGACACGTTCGTAGCCATCCCACGATCCCCGGAAGAAACCACTCCCCCGGTGTGTAAGGCCTAAAGGCCCATGACTGGCAATCGGCTCCCCCACGACGCTGGCAGGCGACATCATGGGGACAGATCTCGAGGGAACGAATGGAGGCGGACGGCGTGACGACGTGGACGGGGGACAATCGGCTCCCCCATGACGCTGGCAGGCGACATTGTGGGGACGGATCTCGAGGGCCCGAGTGGAGGCAGATGGCGTGGACAAGGGGCCATCACGGCAAAGACCCTATAAAAGGATCGGAGGGGCAACAGAGCAAAGGATCGAACCCCTGGTATTCTAATCTAAGGTATACCATCAACGACCTTGGTCTTATGCCATTCCTTTTCCCTCCCCCTGCTCGCGCCGTGGGTCAGCGTATCGATCTCCTCTCGAGTCGTGCCTACCCCGTCGAGTACCCTTCGGACCCTGATCTGACTTAGGCATCGAAGGGGATACAGCCGGAACCAAGGTCCGGCCACCCTGACGAGTTTCTCGTCTATTCAGAAAAAAAGCTGACCGAGGCACTGAGGCTACCCCTCGACACTCGTTCGACCGAGGCCGAGCCCATCAAAACCGAGCCAAGGCTTCCCCTCCACTCTGCTTCACCCAAGAACCGACGCCCCGCTCAGATCCGGCGCTCGACCCCGACTCCATCTCCGACCCGCGTTGAGGGCACGTGTGCTCGGCGAACCCAAGGGATCACAACTGACCCCTTGACCACGTTGACCGCTCAATTCCTGGTCAACGATCCTGTGGTGAGAAAACACCCGCAAACATCTGGCGCCATCTGTGGGAAACGAACCAACACCCACATACAACAACCACACCGACAATTCCATGGCTCCATCCTCCGCAGCGAAGGAGGGGCACGGCCCTGGCGTCGGGCGCCGGCCCTCGCCATGGCCGGCGGGAAGGGATCATGACTCCCCAGCGCACGCTTCCGGTCGGGGCACCGGGGCGGCCTCGGGCCGACCGTGAGGGGGACTATGGTATGGAGTGCAGGAGCCCTCCACCGCCCCTCCGAGTCGGCAGGGCGGGTGTGGCGAGGGAGAAGCCGTGGCCAGACGAAGCACTAATGGTGTCCGTAGTCATCGACACGTCCGTAGTCCGACGACTGCTAGTCGATACTGGCAACTCTTGCGACATCCTTTTTATGTCGACTTTAGAAAGGATGGGGTTACAGGGCAAGGACCTGGAGCCAAGCTCGGGGCCAGTGGTGGGATTCACGGGTCACTCCAAACCCATCGTTGGGGCGATCCACCTCCTGGTCATGCTCGGAGGGCCACCTGACTCGATGACTCTGACGGTGGAGTTTGTGGTGCTGAGGATCGGGTCGGCGTACAATGGGATCATCGGCCGCCCGCTCCTCAACACTGTTGGGGCGGTGGTCTCGACCCTCCATCGAATGATCAGGTTCCGGACCCCGAGAGGAATCAGACGAGTCGACGGCGATGTGGGAAAACTAAAGATCTGCTATCAACTAGCAGATGAAAAACCCGCTGAGCAACCTGACGACTCGATGGCCACGCTTGACCTGAGGTACGGGCCGAGACCCGAACCCGCCGAAGAACCGGAGCAGATCCCAGTCACGGGTGTCGAAGGAAGATTCGTCTCCATCGGGTCGGGGCTGGGCTCGGACTTGAGAAGCCGATTGATCGAATGCTTTGAGGCAAACCTTGACGTCTTCGCATGGTCGGCCGACGACATGCCCGGCGTTGACCCCCTAGTGATTGTGCATAGGCTGAATGCCGGCCCCAATTTCAAGCCAGTCAGACAGAAGAAGCAGAATCTAGGTGGCGAAAAGATAAGGGCTGCCTCCGAGGAGGTGGAACGCCTCCGCGACGCCGGCTTTATCCGAGAAGTCTGGTACCCAGAGTGGCTATCAAACATCGTAATGGTCAAGAAGCCCAACGGGAAGTGGCGAATGTGTGTGGACTTCAGCGACCTCAACAAAGCGTGCCCCAAGGACAGCTACCCTTTGCCATGCATCGACCACCTCGTGGACAATGCCTCAGGGTATGAAATGCTCAGCTTTATGGACGCCTACTCTGGGTACAATCAAATCCAGATGGACCCCCAGGATGAAGAGATGACAGCCTTTACGACAGATAAGGGGACCTTCTACTACAAGAAGATGCCTTTTGGTTTAAAGAACGTCGGGGCCACCTACCAGAGAATGGTCAACAAGGTGTTCGACTACCAGATAGGAAGGAACCTAGAGGTCTACGTCGACGACATGTTGGTCAATTCGAAGGACCCGGGAGATCACATCGCCGACCTCAGGGAAACCTTCGAGCGGTTGCGAAGACACAACATCCGGCTCAATATCGCAAAGTGCACATTCGGGGTGAGAGCGAGCAAGTTCTTAGGGTTCATGATCACCAATCATGGCATCGAGGCAAACCATGACAAGATCGAGGCACTGATCAACATGCGGGATCCGACGACAATTAAGGAGCTGCAGAGGTTGAATGGACGCATCGCCGCTCTAGGGCGATTTCTATCCAAATCGGCGGAAAAATCCCTTCCATTCTTCAAGACCCTGAGGAAAGCAATCGCGGAGCCGGCCGACAATAGGAAGACGATACCATGGGACGAGGATTGCTCCCGAGCATTCGCCGAACTCAAGGAATACCTCCGCAGTCCCCCGCTCCTATCCAAACCGCGAGAAGGAGAGTCTTTGAGCCTCTACCTAGCCTGTACGGGAGAAACAGTAAGCTCGGTGCTGGTTAGGGAGGACGGAAGAGTGCAGAGGCCGGTATATTATACCAGTCGGGTCCTGAAGGACGCGGAGGGGCGGTACACGCCTATGGAAAAGCTGGCATACGCCCTCGTTCTCTCAGCCAGCCGACGCCGGCCCTACTTCCAAGCCCACACTATACTGGTCCTTACCGACTCCCAGCTGGAGCAAAACCTCAAGAGATTCGATAGGATGGGAAGGATGCTGAATTGGAGAGTGGAACTGAGTGAGTTCGACCTACGGTTCAAACCACGCACGGCCATTAAAGGGCAGGCTCTGGTGGACTTCATCGTCGAATGCATCATAGAAGGGGGGAACCCCTCTGGAGAAAGCTCGGCCACGGTAACTACCCTACCCTTATCTTTCCTTTCGATTGATGTCGTTCTTAATGGTCATCCAAAGGACCAGGACACTTGGATAGTCCATGTAGACGGGTCTGCGACCCGGTCGGGCAGTGGAGCCGGGATCGCGATCCGGTCTCCCGAGGGAAGTGTCGTAGAGTACGCGCTTCGGTTCGAATTCCCGGTCACCAACAATGTGGCCGAATACGAGGCCGCGATAAACGGTCTAAGGCTAGTCAGAGAACTCGGGGCCGACTCCGTGCGGCTCCTCAGTGACTCAAAACTCGTCATCAACCAACTACAGGGGAATTACGAGGCACGTGAGGAGGCAATGCAGAGCTACCTAGCCACAGCCAGGGCCGAGCTGTCCAAATTTAAGAAGGCGGAGACCCTACACCTTCCTTGGTCGGAGAATGCCCGCGCAGATGCTCTATCCAAATTGGCTTCCTCCTCGACAAAAGAGTTGGGCCACACCATCTACGTGGAGAATCTCCGATTCCCCAGCACAGAGGAGAAGGAGGTGATGGCGATCGATGGGGACCCCACCTGGATGGATCCGATCGTTCGATACCTCTCTCATGGGGAAGTGCCGATGGACTCTGACGAACGTCGAACCTTGGAGAGGAAGGCACTCCGATACGTAATCCATGAAGGAGTACTTTACAAAAGACGATGGACAAAGACGGATATCCTCCCCTACCTCAAATGCCTCGGTCCTCAAGAGGCTGACTACGTCCTTCAGGAGGTGCACGAGGGGATCTGCAGAAATCACCACAGAGGCAAGACGATCGTCCAGAAAATCTTAAGACAAGGATATTACTGGCCAACACTAGTCCACGATGCAACGGAGTACGTCCAAAGGTGTCACGAATGCCAGAGATTCGCCAAACTCAGCTCATCCCCACCATCGGAACTCGTTCCAATTGTCAGTCACATACCTATCGGGAAATGGGGGCTCGACATCCTCGGACCGTTCACTTCGGGACGAGGACAGAGGAAATATCTAATTGTGGCGGTGGATTACTTCACCAAGTGGATCGAGGCCGAACCCCTTGCTTCCATCACGTGGAAGAAAGCGAAGATTTTCGTATGGAACTCCATCATCTCCAGGTTTGGAATCCCTCGAGCCATCGTCACGGACAACGGGAAACAGTTCGACTCCACCGGGTTCAAAGACTTCTGCGCAGAATGGAAGATCAAGCTCCTCTTCGCTTCGGTGGCACACCCCCACCAATGGGATGGCAGAGGCCGCCAACAAATGCATCATAGAACCCCTCCGCAAGAAAGCGAAAGACACCGAGGGGAGTAGGCCGGAGGAACTCCCAGGGATACTATGGTCATACCGAACGACCCACAAACAAGCCACGGGAGAAACCCCGTTCATGCTCGCGTATGGCACCGAGGCGATGGTGCCAGTCGAAGTAGGCGAGGAATCCCTCCGCATAAAGCACTTTGACGAGGAAAGGAACTCGAAAGACTTGGAGCTCGGCCTGGAACTCCTAGGCGAGTGACGGGAACGGGCCTTGGCCACCATCATCCACCAGAAGCAGAAGGTGGCTCGCTATTACAATTCTCGAGTTAGGGGAAGGAGATTCCGCCAAGGGGACCTAGTCCTCAGAAAAGCCGCCTTCTGCCTGGAGATCGCTCGTAAAGGGAAGCTGGCGGCTAAGTGGGAAGGACCCTACAAAGTCATCGAGGTCCTCGGACCCGCGACTTATTGACTGGCTAATTCGGAAGGAAAGATCCTCACCCATACCTGGAATGTCGAGCACCTGCACAAATATTATCAACGAGATCGCCCGCAAATGTATCTCTTTTTCTCCATATACCCGAATAAAATCGCTCGAGCCTATTCATCTTCGTACTAAGCAACCGGGGAAGCTCGCTCGGGACGAGGGAGACCTCGCAGTGAGAGCACCCGAGCAGAGGCTCATAAGGCAAGAAGATAGACCCCTAGCGGGTTGACTCACCCAACCGGCCAACGAGTCGAGGGCCATTCTCCTCGGTCGGCCAGGGTGGTGGATCGATCGTAAGGCTGGGGGCAGCTCCCCCAGCGGGTCAGTCCGTCGATCTGCCATCAGACTGGGAGTTGCCCTCCCAGCAGGCTGAACGACACAAACTGGCTGTAAGGCTGGGGGCAACTCACCCAGTGGGTCGGTTAACCGACCAACCGAGAAGCCAGGGGAAACTCCCCTAACAGGTCGGACCAGGGGTCGACTTCAATGGTCGGCCTCATCGGTTAGTCACAAGACACGGGGTCGCACCCCAAGCAGACTGACCGGCCAAACCGACTGTAAGGCCAGGGGTAACTCCCCCGGCATGTTGGCGAGCCGATCGCGCTGTGAGCCCGAGGGATAGCACCCCCAGCCAGCCGATCGGCCAAACACGCTGTAACGATGAGGGGCAACGTCCCCTGCAGGATAGCCACCTCATTGCCAGCAAGCCCCAAAAAACGGGCACACACCAAAAGGGAAGACAAGCAGTCATAGACAAAAAGGGGGGACTTCATTTCTTAAAAGGGAGGGAGTGATACACAATAGCCCAATAACTGAGCAACAACCCTCACTCACTCGTCTTCGCCGGGAGCCCCCTCAGGACCAGCAGCAGGTTGCATGGAGGGTCAGTCCCGTGTCTCTCCCTCTTCGTCGGAGTATACTCGGAGCTCCTCGAAGTCGATCCCTGAGAATGGAAACCTCATTTGGATCTCGGACTCACAGCGGGCGAACCCCTTCTCGAACGCTTCGGACATAGCCGGGGCTGTGAAAGAAAGGGAGTACTCCTACACAGCGTCCCGAGCAATCTTAGCGGGGTCCACCGCCTCCAACTCTCGGATCCGATCTTTGAGTATGGTGACCCGGCGCTGATACTCCGCCCGCTCCACCCCGATCTCTCTGGATCTCGCGTTAAGCTGGACCAAAAGAGCTTTCTCTCTCTCTTCTGTCGCTTCCAGAAGGTTGGAGAGCTCCGGGGAGTCAGCCGCAATAACAAGGGCAGGGCCCTTGCCAGCTTCGATGCGTGCTTCGGCGGCTTCCATAAGCTCGAAAATCCGGTCCTCAGCCTTGGACTTCCCATCCAAAGCCAAGGCTTTCTCCCAATCTGATTCCTCTAACGCCGAGGAGAGCTCGGTTACCTGGGTCTCCAGGACTTGATGCGCACCTCAGCTAGCAGGCTGCCCTCACCCTCGACCCCCTCGGCCTCGACGGACTGCACCACGTCAGCTTTGGCCTGATGAAGGGCCTCGAATTGGCACCTTATCAAAAGCCCCATCGAGGACAGCTGCACCAAAAGGCAGGGATGAAATGAAGACTGCTATTAGAAACGAGGTATGCAAGGCCGCCTCACCTGTTGACCAGCCTGGACCACGAAGGCAGCTAGGCAGTCACCTTTGACCCCATTCAGCACAGCCTGGTCCGGAGGAAGGCAGCAGTTCTCGGCAAGCCGCGCCGCCACACCACAGTCAGTGAAAACCGACTCCCCCGGCCCCACTGGGAAGCAAGGTCAGAGAAGGCCCTCGCCTGACTGAGGTAAATCGATGGGAACCGAGTAGAACGCTCCCAGGTACCGCTCGTAAACATCAAGGAGGGGGTTCAGTGGTGGTGATGACGGCCCGGCCCACAGCCAGATGACGTCGGCCGAGGAGGACGGAGCCTGACCCTCAGGCAGTAGAGCACCCCCCTCCTTACCTTGCGAACGGGCCTTCTTCGAAATGACCGGTAGAGGGGAAGATGGGTCCTGCCCCCTCGTTATTTTGGAACCCATGCCAGGAGGCGGCTGTTTCTTTTGGACCTCTAACACATGATCCCTCCTACGTGGAGCGGGCTCAGGGACCGTGACCAGGGGAGGGGTCAGATAGGAATCGGGGGCAAATCCACCTGTAAAAAGCACAGAGGAAAAGGTCAGAAGTGGTCGGGATGGCACCACACGTCATCCCCTCCAGGCGGCGGACGTCACCAGAACTCACCAATGGGCCAAGTGGTCTTCCGCAAGTTGGGATCATCAAAGAGCACGTCGATTTTCTGATCTTTCGCGAGAACCGCCAACAGGGTCTTCACCGCCTCAAGATCAGCGTCGGTGGGGTCGCCCAGCTCAAGAGCCAGTGTGCTGACACAGCTCCATTGAGACGGGAAGTCCACGTCCGACGGGAAGACGACGAAGACGTATTCACCCTTCCAGAGCTTCAAGGAGCTCGGCAGCCCCAGCACCAGGCTCTTATTTGGCCGAGCACTGATATAAATCCAGGCCCCCGACTGATGATGGCTCAGACGGTAGAATTGGGCGAAGATTCGGAGGGAGGGGACCACCCCCTTCAATACGCAAAGAATGACAAACCCGACGATGAGACCAATGGCGTTGGGGAAAAATTGGCATAGGGCCACCCTATGGGCTCGCAGAAACTCGGAAATAAAGGGGTGGAGATGAAACTGAAGCCCGAACCGAAAACACTTTTCATATACCCCGACCTCCCGAGGCCGGGTAAAGCAGATTCGCTCATCGGATTCAGGGGCCCGGGCAGTGTATGGGGGAAGAAGGTAGCTGGTGCGCATATTCCCGATGGAGGTGGCACAGATTGACGAGGGACACCCAAGAACCTCGGGAGGTACCCCTGAAAGCACGCCCCTGTGACGGCGAACCGTCGAGACGAACCCGCCGGCTGGCTGGGGGTCAGCGACGTTCTCCGGGCAACCCAAAACAGCAACAGAGGAGGACAACATGAGATAGAGCTCGAACAGGATTCAGCCTGACAGAAAGGGAGAAGAACGCCGGGAAGACGATTGAAAAGGGCAGACCCTCGCCCGATGGGTGGCGGCTCTCCTTTCTATACACCTCTTTCCCCAAGACGACCCCTCGTGCGGCGAAGATGAACGCCCGGGGGCACGTGGCAGCATCCACAAGCCAACGGTGCTTCAGGACCTGCGCCAGAGGGATTTGGACGGGCCGCCTAATGATGGTCTCCATTTAATGAACTAGCCTCGACTGGCACGCCTGTCAAAATCAGCAGAAGTTACATCGGCCAAGCCGAACCAACTAGAGGGGATCGACGCGGCCGATGGGGGCAATTGATACGACTATTTTGGAAGAGCCCGAGGGATGGATGCCCAAGACCCAGCGGTGGGCCAGAAGCCTGCTAACGAGATTGGGCCCTACAGGACGAGGCCCACGGAGAAAACACGGCCCGCTTAGTGAGGCCCCCGAGAGCTCGAACCGTCCACGGTTTGACACGTTCGTAGCCAGCCCACGATCCCCGGAAGATACCACTCCCCCAGGGTGTAAGGCCTAAAGGCCCATGACCGGCAATCGGCTCCCTCACGACGCTGGTAGGCGACATCGTGGGGACGGATCTCGAGGGCACGAATGGAGGCGGACGGCATGACGGCGTGGACGGGGGGCAATCGGCTCCCCTATGACGCTGGAGGGCGACATCATGGGGACGGATCTCGAGGGCCCGAGTGGAGGCAGACGGCGTGGACAAGGGGCCATCACGGCAAAGACCCTATAAAAGGACCGGAGGGGCAACGAAGCAAAGGATCGAACCCCTGGTATTCTAATCTAAGGTATACCATCAACGACCTTGGTCTTCCACCATTCCTTTTCCTTCCCCATGCTTGCGCCGTAGGTCAACGTATCGATCTCCTCTCGAGTCGTGCCTACCCCGCCGAGTACTCTTCGGACCTTGATCTAACTTAGGCATCGGAGGGGATACGGCCGGAACCAAGGTCCGGCCACCCTGACGAGTTTCTCGTCTATTTAGGAAGAAGCTGACCGAGGCGCCAAGGCTACCCCTAGACACTAGTTCGACCGAGGCCGAGCCCATCGAAACCGAGCCGAGGCTTCCCCTCCGCTCTGCTTCACCCAAGAACCGACGCCCCGCACGGATCCGACGCTCGACCCTGACTCCATCTCCGACCCGCGCTGAGGGCACGTGTGCTCGATGAACCCA
Source organism: Scilla litardierei (assembly GCA_030789695.1). Taxonomy (NCBI): domain Eukaryota; kingdom Viridiplantae; phylum Streptophyta; class Magnoliopsida; order Asparagales; family Asparagaceae; genus Scilla; species Scilla litardierei. The sequence goes on from CM061141.1 coordinate 116,442,379, forward strand.
AGGGATCACAACTGACCCCTTGACCACGTTGACCGCTCAATCCCTGGTCAACGATCCTGTGGTGAGAAAACACCCGCAAATAGGATTGTTATACACATCCTCGATAATCACCACACCAAAAATCAAGTGAATTCAACGCCATTTGATCCTTAATCTACCCATTACAAATTCAACGGTTTCGAAAGAATATAGCTTTTTACAACGGATGGAGCGAGTGTCAAATACCTCTTTGATTCACCCATTGTATTTGACACTCGATCCATCCATTGTAAAATATGTATTTGTCACTCAATTCGCTGGATCAAGTGTCAAATACCTCTATGTCAAATACCAACGGATGGGGTTTTAGAGTTTTAGACTGTGTACAACAAACACGGAAAAAATAAACCATGAGCTACCGACACGAGAAATTGTTCCTTTGGTGGCAACGCCCATACATAATCCTCTTTATTTAAATAATCATTAGTATGGGCTTAGTTTCCTCAGCTGGAATCAAATGCAAGGTACATATGCATAAAGCCCTAACTCTCTTTTCACTCCTCCTCTGTGTTCCATTAAAATACATCCACCATTGCTTTTCACTCCTTCAAAATTCTGGCTCTGAACTTCACTGGTCCTTCTAATCTGCTTCCGGTGAGAAATTCTAACTTAGAATAGTTGTGTATCTCGAATACTACCCTCCTTTGACGACAGTCAATGGTAACATGAAATCTTCCTAACAAATCCATTCCAAGAACAGCATCGAAACTTGGCATTTCGATCACTATGAAGTCGGCGAATAGATTGTAATGCCCTGAAAGCTACTGCACAAGTACTAGAGGGGGTGAATAGTACTTTAAAATAATCAAGAGTACAATTTCTAATTATTGTGCAATCACAAACAACTATGTGGAATAATAAAGGACAACACGAATAATGCAACGCAAACAAAAGATTTAATGGGTTCGGATCCACCAAAGTCTCCCCGACTTGTTCCCGGTGATCCTACGTCCCAGACACCCGGATCCCTTCCGGCTACTTGAGTTAGAGTCCACTAACTCAAGCTTTCACTACAAACTTCTTGTAGAAACTACTACAAGATAAATCAATACATTGATCGAATCGTGACTCCCACAAACCGGGATCACGAACTTCTCTCACAAACCGAGAGATACACTCAATTAATAAATTTAATGAAATAGAAAACGCTTACCACAAAATCCTATGCCTTGAGAAATACTTACGGATTTAAGGCAAGGAAAGATTGTGAGAAAGAATGATCTCGAAAACCCTAGCAAAAACACGATGAGCAGTTGGAGATGGCTAGGTTTAAGATCTTGATCGTGATTCAATCTTTCAGAGGTATGATCGCTCAAGATCTGAAAATCTCCTTGGGAAATTAGGTCACAAAGGAGAGAGAGAGAGAGAGAGATTTTCGTAAGAGAGAGAGCCTTTCAAAATGATAATCGATTTATTGAAAATTAGATCTGAAAACTCTCTCATATTAGAGAAATTTCCATGTTTGAAACGAGTCAAACAGATATGGAAAGAATCAAAACAGATCAAGAAAAATCGTGGAAATAAAATCTCCAACGGCTGGAAAATTAAAGCAGCTTAATCGGTCTAAGAAGGATCACTGACCAATTAGTTTGAGAACTAGTCGGTCGGTGAACCTTCTTGGACCGACTAGATGGTCGACAGAGAATTTAGTGAAATAAGGATGGTAAACTAGTCGGTCTAAGAAGAAACACTAACTGACTAGTTTGGCAACTAGTCGGTCGGTGAACCTTCTTGGACCGACTAATTGGTCAACAGTAAATATGCCAAAATTCACAAGGATGACTAGTCGGTTCAAGAAGAATTTCCAACCTATTAGACTGTTATCTAGTTGGTTGGTTCTTCTACTTGAACCAACTAAGATGCACACAAAGCCAAGACATGAAGCAATACGCTACGGAATACTTTCCAATGGCTTCTAAGGCAATCCTAGAGATAAGATAGGGTAGATATGAGGATCACTAGGCAAGTACTACTTAAGGCTTAACATTCTAGAAGACAATAAAAATAAACATGACAAACCGTCTTCAAAAGCTTCAACATGAAGAATCTGAATCATTTGACTTCATTAATAACTCGTTGAGCTTCAACGAAGCTTCAGGCACAACGATCACGCGCTCTAAAGAAGTCTTGGGACGTCGCTTACGATCTACAAAGTAATTTGGCGACGATCTTCATAACTGCACTCAAAGAGAATTAGTACCAGATATTTATGTTTGTTCATCATCAAAACCAAATCAGGGGAATCAATACTCAACATTCTCCCCCTTTTTGGTGATGACAAACCAACATAAATATAAATCAATAATAATGAGATAAATGAAATTTACTTACTCCCCTTGCATTGATGGCTCGTTAGTTCCATATTAAATAATAAATATAACCATCAAGCAGAAGAGAAAAGTATAAAACATGATCCAACTATTGAAATATAGGATCGGAATCCATAAATTTTTATATCTTCACTCCCCCTGAATCTAACATATGAAATTAGATTCACGGTAATTGTTTAAAGTGTCATTTAGCACTAAGTCATTATTAATTATCTCCCCCTTTGGAATTATCCAAAAAGAGCGGGAGGAAGTCAACGACAACAACCATGGCTAAGAAAATATAAACAAGAGAGTCGAAGAATATGACAACGGTCCAAATGACACCAAGGAAAATATAGAAGAAATCAAGGTGTGTCAACTAGACCATAGTCGAAAAGCAAAAAGATAAATCATCAAAACACCATCAAATTATATTATTGAATAGAGGAACATACTCTCCAATATCAACATTTTTAGCGAATTGAGTGCATGGAAAACAATTCACGTTTCCATACAAACAAAGCTATATAACCAACATAATCGACGAGCGACAAAGTAAACATCAGAGACATAAGTACAATGTGCACACAGAGACAAACTGCAACAGGGTGTATATACATATATAGATACATCAAAAAAGATACATCCAGACAACAACAAAAAAAGTCGAACATCAGCAGATAGCAGTATAAAGTGCACAACATACAACAACCCAGCATACATCAAAATGTATCACAAAACATACAAAACAACCACCCACTATCCTAGCCCCACTCTCTCACAACTATATGGATCATCCAAAGAGCGCAAAGGAGAGTCCTCCAAGGTAGGCTCAGGAGCTACAGCCCTCTTCTTTTTGAGTGGAGCGAAGAAGATGATGGAGAAGTAGGCGACGAAGGGGGCGGACGAGCGGTTTTGGAGCGGCGTTTGGTAGGATTAGGGTTGGATGGAGGATTGATAGTCATCGGGGAGGGACCGGAAGGGCAGATAGGGATACACGTTCTCGCCATGAGATCGAGACGAGAAAACGACAAAAACGGATGAAAACGAACCCACATTGATGAGAAAAGGAAGGAGGAGATACCAATGAGGGAGGAGATCGACCCTAGAGGGAGGAGGATGACCGGCGGCGACTGGATGCAGCCGGAGACGGCGGATGACGACGAGAGAAGACGACATGGTCGGCGATTTAGGGTTTTAGGATGAAGGGACACACCGATTAGAATGAAATCTAATCGGTGTGGAGAGGGTTTAGTCGGTTTAAGTAGGACCAACGACGGATTTGCCCTTGCACATCTAGTCGGTCTGAGTTCAAGAGCTGACCGACTAAAACGAATTCTAGTCGGTCGGCAAAAGAACTTGGACCGACTAAATGGTAGACAGCAAGAGAGGTCAAAAATAGGGCACGAACTAGTCGGTCTGAGTTCAATGTCTAAACGACTAGAAGAAGAACTAGTCGGTCTGGAGATGAACTGGGATCGACTAAGTGAGTCCAAAAATTTGAGAATTTGAAATTTTGAGTTCTCTCCAAAGAACACTTGGACAAACCATCTAAACACTCTCATACGCACTTATTCTACCCCATAAAACCAGAAAACCATAACTCCGACGGGCAAATCGAAAAACCAATCATAACTCCAGCATAAATTGAGAATATCACATCAAATCCAATAAGAGCTTATGAAAATCATTATCATGCAAGATTTTATATATATATATATATATATATATATATATATATATATATTATGAATCCTAAATCTCGGATTCACCCATAATCCCCAATTCTCGACGTAACCGCATAAAGGTATATCTTCCTTAAGTGGTTTCGTGAAAATATCGACGATTTGCTTCTGGGTTTCAACGTACACTAAAATGATGTCCTTTTTAGCTACATGATCATCTAGGAAATCGTGACTGACATCTATGTGTTTGGTACGGGAGTGGTGTACCGGATTCTTAGAGAGACATATTGCACTTAGGTTGTCCACCATGATAGGGCAAGTATCACAGTTTATACCAACGTCTTTCAGTGTGTGTCTCATCCAAAGAACCTGTGCACATGAAGCACCGACGGCAATATATTCCGCCTCGGTGGTTGAAAGTGATACTGAATTCTGCTTCTTGGAAAACCAAGAGACAAGGGAATTTCCTACAAAGTGGCAAGTGCCACTAGTACTTTTCCTGTCGGATTTGCATCCAGCATAATCTGTATCACTATATGAGATTAACTCATATATGCTTGACTTTAGATAGAATAATCCGTAGTCTAGTGTGTGACTTAAATAACGGAAAATACGTTTAACCGCTATTAAGTGTGATTCCTTAGGTTGTGACTGATACCTAGCACGAACACATACGGCAAACATTATATCTGGCCTACTAGCAGTAAGATATAATAAACTACCTATCATACCTCGATATAGACGAATGTCTACATCTTTGCCGCCCGTGTCTTTATCGAGATGTGTTGTGGTGCTCATCAGAGTCTTCTTGCTAGAAGCATTCTCCATTCCAAATCGCTTTAGCAGCTCCACCGTGTACTTAGTTTGGTGGATGAAGATCCCATCGTTCATTTTGCGAATTTGGAGTCCTAAGAAATATTTGAGCTCACCCATGTGGCTCATCTCAAACTGATCCTTCATGACATTAGAAAACTCTTCGCAAAGAGTGAAGTTAGTAGCAACGAAAATGATATCATCTACGTAGATTTGAACTAGAATAATATCATGATTTGCATACTTAACGAAAAGCGTTGAATCAACCTCACCCATTTTGAAACCCAAATCCAAAAGAAAGTTCTTTAAGCGGTCATACCAAGCTCTAGGAGCTTGTCTCAAACCATAAAGTGCTTTTGATCACTCCATATTTTACACCTTTTTTCTGCATGTTTCCATGACGATTTGATCACCCATATCGCGTTTTTTACGATTATTCGACAATATTGAGACGCTTTTCACTATTTCTTGTTTTTGTCGAATTTCAGGAAATATGGAGCGATTTGGAGCGAAAACAAGATCAGAGGAGTTTCACGTGCTTAGGAGTGTCGCCCACGGCTCATTCGAGGACTTATCAATGATGGAGGATGAGCAGAAGAAGAAGGAAATCAATAGGAGCAACGAGGAGGCAAGAAGAAGGAGAAATGAGCTCAACAGCACACCACTCGGCCGAATAGACCACTCACTCGGCCGAGTAAGAAGCCCTACTCGGTCGAAGGGAACGGATACACACACGATGTTTTTTAGCATATATTCGGCCGAACAAAGGAAGCCCACTCGGCCGAGTGAGAAAGTTCACTCACCCGAGTGGTACAGGAAATTCGTCCAGAGAAAGGCCCAAGTTACTGGAATTTTCAGAGATCCTGAAGAGGCCCACTCGGCCGAGCATGAATGATCACTCGGCCGAATGAAGAAGTCCAGTCAGCCGAGCCACCCCCGAAGACTGACCCTGAGAACCCCGAAGTTACTGTTTTTCTGCAGGGTTTGTCACTCGGCTGAGTGACAAGGGTCACTCGGCCGAGTGACCCTCTCCGACTGCTGTTAGGGCTGCAAATTCTGGGCTGCGCAGGGGCAGTTTGGTCAAGAATTTTTGGACGATTTTAGAGAGTATTTAAACCCTGTTTTTACCCTAGTTTAGGAAAGGACTTGAACTACATTTTTTAGACTTTCTATTAGGATTTTAATGGCTACTCATTTGTAAAATCTCAGCTGGAGATCGTTGGCGTCAACATTGGTTTGTCTTTTCCTATTAAAAACTCAATTTTTATGCATTGTTTCTCTTTTGCAATGAATTGTGCCATGATTTCTATTGTTATTTCTGAGGTTTTCATAATGATTAGTGAGTAGTGCTGTCGTTCTAGGGCCTAGGGATGAACCCTATGGGCCTGATCTTTTGAAGTGTGATGAATTTTTGGATTTGTTACTAAAATTGATAATGGTTAGGTTATGATTGATATATTACAAGTAGCTAGGAATTCATATCAATTGGGATTTGTAAGAGATTGGATCCTAACTGATAGGAAGGCCAAGATATTCGATTTAGATTGACAATTGAATTTTTCTAGATTTGGTTTGTAAGAAATTGGACCAAAGTTAGGATTTTTAATTGTAAATCTATACTAATATTCGTTTGCAAGAGATTGGATGAATAAGAACTATCATAACCTAGGTCGTAGCTCGAGTTTGCACGAGAGTGGGCTCGAGATACGATTGAACAATGATGTCGTTCTTCATGCTAACGGCTTAGGCTAGGGTTTGCACGAGAGTGGGCCCTATCCTGGGTTTGCTATAGACCGGCAATAGGGCGAGAGCGTGAGCTTGGTTCTACATTAAGTTGCGACTAGTTCACCTATATTCAAACTTAGCAACAATGAAATTTACGATTCACGAGGATGAGAGACGGTCCGTAGTGGGGATTTCCTATCCCTGGACGCTTTTTATTATATTGATATTTTCTTGATACTTGAACGATTGTGACTATTACACCTAACTATTCTTGTTCCCTTGATAGCTAGGTGATTTGAATAAGACACGGTCAGTTGTTCCTCCCTGTGTTCGATACCCGCTCGACGCTACACTGTGCGCTTGCGGTAAGACTACAAGTCATTTTTCGGGTGTATATCCAGACGCGATCAAGTTTTTGGTGCCGTTACCGGGGAGGCGACAGTGTTTTATTTTCTTTACTTAGTTATTTCTTTTTGTTTTATTATTTTTATCTTTTTACTCCTCTATTGTGCTAACATTTCCATCGAATCTCTATTTTTCTGTGCATGTACACGAGATCTACGGTGAACCCAGAGGATATAATATTTGATTGAAGATCGAACGTACCGAAAGGAGGATTAGAGCCGAGAAGAGACTTAATTTAAAGGACGTTTGTATGAACCGACCGGAGACACCGGCAGAATTAGCAGCACGCATGGCGAGGATAATATCTATCAGAGATAGGCTTCGACCTAAGACTACCTCCACTACTTTTTCCATCGCTATGCCGGAGTTGGCGGCGGATAAGAATTTTGAGCTCAAAACAGGACTAGTGGTCTTAATGCAACACGACCCATTCCATGGGAACTCCCATGAGAATCCACATTATCATCTTCAGCTATTCTTGTCCAAGTGCGCCACCTTTCAAATGACGGGTGTTTCCGTCGATGCAATCCGATTGCGCCTCTTCCCATTCACCCTCAGAGACAAAGCTCTATATTGGTTGAGGACGCAAGCGGAGGGGATCTTTACTACGTGGGATCATTTGGCTAGTGATTTTGTTGATAAATTCTACCCACCATCCAAGACGGTGAAGATAAGGAGCGCACTCATGTCCTTCAAGCAAGGACCGTATGAGACTCTATACGAGGCATGGGAGCGCTTTAAAGACCTCCAGCACCAATACCCCATCACAGCATCGAAGCATAGGAGCTAGTACACATCTTTTATAATGGACTCCAACCGGGCACTAAGCAAATCATAGATGCAACCGCCAACGGAGCCATTCTATCCAAGACACCAGATGAAGCTACGGTCCTATTAGAGGAGATGGCCTATAATAATCAACAATGGGGCGACGAGCGAGGGCAATCTTCTACTCCTTGAAGCCAACAAGCATATACGAGGCCAAGGCCGTAGCGGAGCTTTCTACGAAGTTTGACTCTCTCCACAAGGTCGTGGAGAGATTGGAGAAGTTGATCACCGAGCCGCATGGAGCTCCTGCCACATCTACGTCGGGAGGCAATATGAGCGACTGGCAATACCAATCTCAAGTTATGTTCGTATGAGGAGAGCATGGAGAGGGTGCTATAGAGAAAATCCAATATGTAGCGGGGAACACCGGTTATTGGGCCAACCCGACCACGAGGAATCATCCGGGCTTCTCGTATGCTAATAATGATGAAGCTCTAAACCCACCACCACCACAACAACCTCAAGCTAGGCCTCCACCTCCACAACCTCAATACCAACCGAGGGGGCCACCACAACAAAGCTACCCACCTAGGCAAAAAGCAGGACCATATAGGTTGTCGGGTTATAATCAAGGTTGGAGAGCTCCAAACCCACCACAAGCACAACCAAGATCGGATCATGAAGCTAGGGTGGAGGAATTCATGGCGGAACAAAGAAAAATAAATGCTAGATTGACGGCGCAACAAGACTCGCTCAATACCGTCGTTGCACAACTAGGAGAGCAACTTGCGTTGCTTAACAAAAACACTCAATAATTGCCGGCTCAACCGGAGCCCAATCCACGGAGCAATACCGGCCACATATATGTGGCAGTGGCAGTTACTACTAGGGGCGGGAAGGATACCACTCCCGCCATGGTTCAAACCAAGGAGCCCGTGGAAGAAATATTTGATGACAAGGAGCCGACAATTGAGGAGGATAGCACAAAAGAGCCATGAGAAGGTGGAAATTCTGAAGTTAAGAAGCCAAATGAGGAACGCACCTACATACCACCGGTGCCCTTTCCACAACGGTTGGCAAGAGCCAAGATTGAAAAGCGGCTCACCAAGTTCCTTGAATACTTAGGGGAGTAAGCCTCAACATACCTTTCTTGGATGCTATCGTAGAGATCCCGTCATATGCCAAGTTCTTGAAGGACCTAATATCGGGAAAGAAAAGGAAGGAGAAAATAATGCTTGTCGAGTAAGGAACTTGGTTCACCAGGAGGGAAAAGGAGCCTACTAAATTCAAGGATCTCGGAAGCTTTCGTATCCCATGCACACTTGAAGGAGTCCCACTACAAAAGGCTTTGGTAGACTTGGGAGCAAGTGTGAGCCTAATGCCCCTTAGCATGTTTCAGAAATTGAATACGGGAACCGACTTGAAGCCAACGGATATGAGAATACAACTTGCGGATGGTCGGGTTACTAGGCCGGTAGGGATTGCGGAGGACATACCGCTTCAAGTACAGGAGGAATATGCTTGCCGTGTGACTTCATCATTATGGACATCAAGGAGGAGGGCGACACTTCACTTATACTTGGACGTCCCTTCCTAGCCACCGCCGGCGTGATAGTCGACGTGAGAGAGGGTACTTTATCTTTGAATGTTGGAAACATCGAGGTTGAGTTCCATATCCCTAAAGCTATGAAGCATATGTCCTACCAAGAGGAGTTGGACTATGTGGACCTCCTTGACGAGGTGATCGATGAAGCCATTCCGCATTCTATTGGCGCTCTACATGATGACAGCCTTGAAGAAGGCAAAACTATTAGCATTGGAGAGAAGTCAGAGGACCCCCCGGATAGCTCTATGGCTAATGACAAAGAAGACGATGCTGATGTCACGAGGATTAGGGAGCTATGTAAGCTCCCTGGCCAACAATTCAAAGAAAGCTCCGTCGGATAAAAGGTCGGCGTCACCGGTGAAGAAGAAGATTGGTGCTAGCTCAAGCTTGGGGGACTTATCCCCCAACTCTACCCATGATGAGGGGACATCGAGGAAAGCCCACGAGCATCAACAACCAAATCCAAGTGGCCTTCCCGGTAAATTTGACGAGCGCATCTCACATGCGCCCAATATCACGCACTAAACGAAAATCATAAGGGGTCGAGCTCATGACCTTAAACGAGCGCTTGTTGGGAGGCAACCCGATGGTTTTATATCATTCTTAGTTGATTTTTATTTTTATTTTAGATTTTTCTTAGTGTTTAGAGTCTAGCGTCTATAAAAATCGTGCCAACGGGCTTTATTTTTAATGGCAAGAGATGGAGAACGAGAAATCATTCATTTGGAGGATAGCCATGGCAATGGAGAGCGCTCCAGGAATGCGCTCAGGCCTCAGGAGAAGGAAGAGACTTACGGGAGGAAGAAAAACAGAGATTGGAGCAAAAAATAGAGAGCCGAGGCTGTAAATTGCAAGTCACTCAACCGAGTGTACATGTCACTCGGTCGAGTGTACATGTCACTCGGCCGAATGAAGACTCTACTCGGCCGAGTAGAGTACCGATCAGGGAAGATCCTTCTGACCCACTCTCTGTTATGTTTTTGAGTTTATAGTACCATTGCCACTCGGCCGAATGACTTGTCACTCGGCTGAGTGAATCAGATACCCTACACACTTCAAAAATCGCTGAGTGGCCTTGCCACTCGGTCGAATGGAACTTGTCGACTCGGCTGAATGGACAAAGTTACTCGGCCTAGGTGTAAGTTTTGGGAGAATTTGAAATTTTTTTATCACCGAGCCATTCGGCCGATTGAACGCGTCACTCGGCCGAGTCGCTACATCCCTATATACTCAGCGGGCGCGACACGCTAACCAAAACCCCCAAATTTCTAACACTCCTTCACAATCGCCCGATGTCGCTTCAACTCCCAGTGCCCGAATCGCCCGCCCAACGCCCGAGCAGCCACCGGCCGGTCACCGCGCACCCCGTCGCTGACCGCCGACCTCCTACCCGCCGTCGGTCACCGCTGGCACTGCCGCCATACGCTTCTTCGCCTCCATTACGCCCCAAATTCCTTGTTTCTCGCCCATTTCTCCTAACCGTATGCCCATTGCACCGCGAATTCAAATTGATTCCAACATATATCTATCATCCCATATCTTCCCCATGTATATTGATTATCATTCGCTGATTTGATTGTTTGCTTTTCAGGTTAGCTTGGGTGAGCTTGGGAGAGATACAGGACGCTCCATAGCTTCGCGCACGCTTCAGTTTTTTACTCTCGCTTCATGCTCAGGTATATTTGTTTCATTATATAGCACTTCGCATTTGCATTAGGGTAGGCACGTCTCGATGCACACATGCCGCCTCGCCTTAGGCCATGCACTCGGGAGCCCGCTTCCAAGCGGAAGAAGTCAGGTGATCCTGGCTCCTCTTCCGCTAGGGCGGACTCCCCTCCACCTAGCCCACACCACCCACACAGCCGCCTCCTATAGCACACATTCTACCACCTGCACAGCCTGCCCCCGCGTTCGACGTGATGGGGATTACATTCAGAGACGACGCCCAGCGCGCCAGATTTGAGCGTCTTTCCCATCGATCGATCGTACCCACTAGGTTCGTGCACCTCGCTGACTTAGAGTGCCTAGGGGTCCTAGAGGGGCTACTCCAGTTGTATGACAACGTGGGGTGGCGTGAATTCTTGTCGGTGTCGGCAGACACTTACATCCGCCTGACACTAGAGGTCCTTAGCTCTATCAAGCGGACCCCTGGAGGATGCTCATTTCACCTGATGGATCAGGAGTGCCAGGTCACTCTTGACATGCTCCGAGCATTTTACCAGTGGCCCGATGTCCCTGACCCAGACCGAGCTTACAGCCCCACGCACATCCCACCCCTGTCATTTGACACCCATGCCTTTTGGACACGGATTACAGGATCACACCTTTCCTTTGACCCTAGTCGGGCCAAGGCATCTGTCGTCCTCCACCCATGCCTCCGCATTGCACAGCGCCTTAGGGCGACCACTTTTCTTGCGAGGTACGATCCCAGGACGTTGTTGACACCAGAGCTCTACATGCTCTATGCGATGACACGTTCTAGGGTTTTTGATGTAGATGATGTTCTCGTCCCCGCCATAGAGATCGATATTTCCAGTTGGTACATCGACCGCCTCATTATTTCTGTCGACGCTCGGACGCCTATTTGCTGCGGCGGTCTGATTACCCTCTTGGCCCTTTTGTACGGAGTTGACCTCCCAGATGGCTTGCTGAGACCACCGGGCCCCACCTCGCTTTCCATTGATGTCATGGCCCGGATGATGATGCTTCGTCCTCATGGTTAGCGCCACTGGGTGTGGCTACACGGTCCCCACGGTACCGATTACATGATTCTCCTGAGCCCTGCTCGGACACATATTGGACCTACGGGCGGGGAGTGGATTCCACCGATAGATCTCCTCATCCCCGCCGCATACGTGCTTGAGCCTGAGGGTGCTCAGCAGGAGCCCCTCCTTCCACCACTTGACCCTGTGATCCCTCAGCCTTTGCCTGCTTCGTCTATACCTCCCGACACCTCTGTCCACACTTCTGTTAGTGTCGGGAGCACTTTAGCTGAGTCCAACCACACCACCACCACCACCACTGTGCCCATGTCGATAGATCCCATTTCTGCTGCCAGCCCCGAGCATCCCCCACCATAGTTGAGTGCGACGAGCCTTCTTTTGCTTCCGCGGTAGAGACCCTGTCCTCATTTTTGTTCTCGACCCCTGTGGATCCTTTTCCTACACATTTCACGACCTCCCCAGTCGTCGACCTCACGGTCTCCACCGCCGCTGTATTTTCCGAGAGCGTTGTGACGTCTGTCCCCATGTCTGTGTCACTGACCTCTCTGCCCGCCTCGTCGTTTGCCCCCACTTCCTTTTTTGCTGTCGCTCCATCCTCTTCGACCATTCCTGTGTCTCAGCCTCCCACTGAGGCTGAGCGTCACTTAGCGAGCACAGCACCCCCTCAGCACCCCACTGTCGCACATGTACTTTACAGTAGCGGTGCGAGACAGCCCCGCGCTTCATCAGTTCGTCCCTCCTCTCCACCTCCCCCCGACACCTTAGTTCAGTACCTACGTGCTCTTGAGGGGATGGTCAGTGGACTTAGAGGAGATTTTAGGGCTCTCTCCGCTACTGCCAGTGCCGTGCAGAGGCAGGTCACTTTACTGCCTGGTATTCAGGCTTGCCTGAGCCAGATCCTTGCCCGACTGCCTCTGCCATCCACACCCACCCAGTGTCCACCTCGACCACCACCTCCGCCATAGGACGGTGCTGGTGCACCCCCACCCCCTTAGGCACACACTGGATGCCTTTCATATCTTTGCTGTCGATATTCTGGATATTTTGAACCTGCTGATTTTGCACCTCTCCTCCACACACTTTTTGGTCACTTTTTGTTCCTACCTGTCTATATCCTTTTGGGAGTGAGGGAGTATTTTTGGGGACACCTGTCAGGTACTATTTTGATCTCTGCATGCACCACCCGTATATCTGCATTCATCACTTGCACTCACATTACATTTTTCTTTTTATTTCCTTTTTTATTTTATTCATGCATGCATCCTCACCCACCCCACCCATTTTTGTCTCTCGGTGTGCCACACTTTGCACATTGAGGACACTGTTCACTTTAGCTTGGGGGAGTGAGTTCTCACGCACTTTTTATTTTTTTGTCGCCTTTTATTTTTATTTTCCCACCTTTTATTTTTTACACTTATTTTCACCCACTTTTTCTTTTTTATCATGCATCACGTCTTTCTTACTTTTTATGTGTGCTGCATATGTACAGTAGTTTTTACTTTCTCTTTATCCTTATTTCTTTCATCCTTTTTTTGCTAGAGATGAATTTCCTGTGATGATGATGACGTGGATTAGCTTATCTCTATACGCATATTATCTTGTCATGCCATAGTTTTTATTTCAGATATCATATGTTATGTCTTGATATGCATTTGAGATAGTAACCCGCACTTTCATGTATGTATATGAATGAAATTATTTTATTAGCTGAGTCTGATAATTTATATGTATACTCTTCGTAGAAAACACACCAAGCTTCACGCATTGATTGCTTATATCTGGAGTACTGCTTTCTTTTCTTATATCACTTCTTATTGTATGAAAATTGTACGCTTCACTTTCGGGTTGAATGAATGTATGTTACGTTGATATAACTGGACTAGTTTACTTTCTGAGATTAAACTAAGTAAATTACATTACTCTACTGAAAGTCGTCATGCACATTCTATAGAGTGAACTGAGTGTTATATATATATTTTTCTCCACATATCTTTCTATACATAAAATCATTGATGAATCTCCCTTTAGCGAATCTTATATTGGCATTTTTCACCCGCTGTGAAAATCCATGCTCCAACCCCCCTAAAATCAAAAAGAAAAAAATACATGTATATATTTCTCTCTTTTGATTTGGGATCACAGTTGTATATATGATTGAAAAAAAAAATTAAAAAAAAGAAGAAGAAAAGAAAAGAGAAAAGAAGTTCATATATGATCCCATCTCATACTCTTTCTCTCTTTCTTTCCCTTTTTATTTTTATTTTTGGAGCTTCAAAAATGGCGAATAAGTTTATTGATTTTTCTTATGCCACCACGCTTATAAATAAGCTTGGGGGAGAGGATCCAATGATGTGTGAGAGAGTGACTACTTGATTGTGCATGACAACCTAAGCTAGGTAATTTTCTATACTCGGTGAGATTACTAAAAGTTTTTACGAAATCCAGGAATTGAAACTTAGCATGCATTTCATGAAAACCATACCTTTCTATTCTTATTGATCCATAATGTGTGATATCTCTTATACTCCAAATAGAAAGCATTCAATTGAAAAGTGTGTGGTCTATGATTTTGTATACCGCTTTAGATGCTTCAGACGACGTTAATTCTAGAATGATTCCATATTTCATACTATTTTGATATTCTTGTGTTTCTATTTTGAATGCATCTGTATACCATGATATCGAGATAAAAATCTTTGACACACGTTTCATATTTGTTGTGTGCTATATGAGTAGGCAAAACCCACGTCCTGAGAAAATAATCTAGCACAGCTCTCTCTTTGTTTTCTTTCCTATTTCCTTTTTCTTTTTCCCTTTTCTTTACTTTTTCCATCAAGTTCGCCTTTTGCTCGTCTTCCTCGAGGACGAGTAAGAGGTAAGCTTGGGGGATTTTGATCACTCCATATTTTACACCTTTTTTCTGCATGTTTCCATGACGATTTGCTTGCCCATATCATGTTTTTTACGACTATTCGACAATATTGCGATGCTCTTCACTATTTCTTGTTTTTGTCGAATTTCAAGAAATATGGAGCGATTTGGAGCAAAAACGAGATCAGAGGGTTTCACGCGCTTAGGAGTGTCGCCCATGGCTCATTCGAGGACTTATCAGTGATGGAGGATGAGCAGAAGAAGAAGGAAATCAATAAGAGCGACGAGGAGGCGAGAAGAAGAAGAAATGAGCTCAACAGCACACCACTCGGCCGAATAAACCACTCACTCGGCCGAGTAAGAAGCCTTACTCGGTCGAAGGGAACGGATACGCACACGATGTTTTTAGCGTATACTCGACCGAACACAGGAAGCCCACTCGGCCGAGTGAGAAAGTTCACTCGCATGAGTGGTACATGGAATTCGTCCAGAGAAAGGCCCAAGTTACTGGAATTTTCAGAGATCCTGAGGAGGCCCACTCGGCCGAGCATGAATGATCACTCGGCCGAATGAAGAAGTCCACTCGGCTGAGCCACCCCCGAAGACTGACCCTGAGAACCCCGAAGTTACTGTTTTTCTGCAGGGTTTGTCACTCGGCCGAGTGACAAGGTCACTCGGCCGAGTGACCCTCTCCGACTGCTGTTAGGGATGCGAATTTTGGGCTGCGCAGGGGCAGTTTGGTCACGAATTTTTGGAAGATTTTAGAGTGTATTTAAACCCTGTTTTACCCTAGTTTAGGAAAGGACTTGAACTACATTTTTAGACTTTCTTTTAGGATTTTGACGGCTACTCTTTTGTAAAATCTCAGCTGGAGATCGTTGGCGTCAACATTGGTTTGTCTTTTCCTATTAAAAACTCAATTTTTATGCATTGTTTCTCTTTTGCAATGAATTGTGCCATGATTTCTATTATTATTTCTGAGGATTTCATAATGATTAGTGAGTAGTGTCGTCGTTCCAGGGCCTAGGGATGAACCCTATGGACCCGATCTTTTGAATTGTGATGAATTTGTGGATTTGTTGCTAAAATTGATAATGGTTAGGTTGTGATTGATATATTACGAGTAGCTAGGAAGTCATATCAATTGGGATTTGCAAGAGATTGGTACCTAACTGATAGGAAGGCCTAGATATTCGATTTAGATTGACAATTAGATTTCTCTAGATTTGGTTTGCAAGAGATTGGACCAAAGCTAGGATTTTTAATTGTAAATCTATACTAATATTCGTTTGCAAGAGATTGGACGAATAAGAACTATCATAACCTAGATCGTAGCTCGAGTTTGCACGAGAGTGGGCTCGAGATACGATTGAACAATGATGTCGTTCTTCACGCTAGCGGCTTAGGCTAGGGTTTGCACGAGAGTGGCCCCTATCCTGGGATTACTATAGACCGACAATAGCGAGAGAGCGTGAGCTTGGTTTTACATTAAGTTGCGACTAGTTCACCTATATTCAAGCTTAGCAACAATGAAATTTACGATTCACGAGGATGAGAGACGGTCCGTAGTGGGGATTTCCTATCCCTAGACGCTTTTTATTATATTGATATTTTCTTGATACTTGAACGATTGTGACTATTACACACAACTATTCTTGTTCCCTTGATTGCTAGGTGATTTGAATAAGACACGGTCATTTGTTCCTCCATGTGTTCAATACCCGTTCGCCGCTACACCGTGCGCTTGCGGTAAGACTACAAGTCGTTTTTCGGGTGTATATCCGGACTAGATCAGCTTTCTTAAGTTTGAAAACATGATTTGGAAATTTTTCATTTATAAAACCCGGAGGTTGAGAAACATATACTTCCTCAATGACATCTCCATTTAAAAACGCACTCTTTACGTCCATTTGAAAAGGTTTGAAATCTTTATGGCATGCAAATGACAATAATAGCCTAACGATTCTAATCAGCTACAGGTACAAAAGATTCCTCGAAATCAATACCTTCCTCTTATCTATAGCCTTGAGCAACTAACTGAGCTTTGTTCCGGATGACATTTTGGTTCTCGTCTGTCTTGTTCTTGAAAATCCACTTCGTTCCTATAACGTTGTGGTTCTTCGAAGGCAACTCAACTAGCTCCCAGACCTCGTTCCTCTCAAACTGAATGAGCTCCTCTTCCATGGCTAGGATCCAAGAACTATCTTCGCACGCCTCAGTGATATTCTTTGGCTCCACGGAAGAGACAAAAGCACACTGAGCGAAGAAGTTGACTTGAGATCTTGTTCTGACACCATCTTCCATGTTGCCAATAACTTGCTCATGGGGATGGTCACAAACTGTTGGAAGCTCTCTGGGAACACCCTGGTCACTAGTAACATTCTCAAGAGATTCATTAGCAGGGTTAGTTTCAACAGAATCAACAGCATTAGATTTATCAGCAGAATCACTAACTACTTCAATATAATCATCGTCATCGATAATTCTAGGAGGGACAAAATCTTCATTAAATGAAACATGAAGAGATTCCTCGATCGTTGAGGTTTTTTTGTTGTATATCCAGTAGGCTTTGCTATAGGAGAATATCCAACAAATATCCCCTCATCGGATCTTGGATCAAATTTGTCCAAACTACCATACGTGTTCTTGATAAAACATTTTGCACCAAAAACTCTAAAATGTTTAACTTGAGGTAACCTACCAAACAACAATTCATAACAAGTTTGTTTAGTGCAGGGCCTCAAGAGAATCCTATTAAACACATAGCAAGTGGTATGTACCGCTTCTGCCCAAAATTGATGGCCAAGGTGGCTATCATCAAGCATAGTGCGAGCACATTCCATTAGCGTCCTATTCTTTATCTCAACAACACCATTTTGAGGGGGTGCGGGAGGGAAAGAAAAGGTGTGAGTAATACCAACCTCATCACAGAAGTTTGAGAAAGACTCGTTCTCAAATTCCCCTCCATGATCACTACGAATAGTGACAATGGTGGTTCCAATGAGATTTGTAGTTTCTTAACAAATACTGTGAAGTTTTCAAAAGCATCATTTTTATTAATTAAAGTAAATACCCAAGTAAATCTAGAAAAGTCATTAACGATGACAAGTCCATATCGAGCATTCCCTAATGAAGTAACTCTAGTTGGTCCAAAAAGATCTAGATGTAAATGCTCTAGAGGCCGTTTAGAGGATATGCTTTTCTTAGGTTTGAATGACGATTTTGGAAGTTTGCCTCATTGACATGAGTCGCAAAAACTTTTCTTTTGAAAGGAAAGCTTAGGGAATCCTTTTATAGAATTTAGCTTGGATAGTTTGAAAAGTGTTCCGAAATTCGCATGACCAAAACGTCGATGCCATAAGTATTGCTCACTTGTGTTGGTAATAAGACATTGTTCAAGGGAATTTGGAATATCTAAGATATATAAGTCCTTATGGTGTGTGCCAGAGAACAACACATTATTATTATCATTTCTTAAAATATGACACATTTCTTTCTCAAAGCTAACTTTGTAACCCTTGTCACAAAGTTGACTTATAGAGATTAGATTGTGATTTAAGCCTTTAACAAGATAAACATCACTTATAAGAGGTTTAGAGGGGTTACCAACTTTCCCAACACATATGATGGTTCCACTCTCGTTGCCTCCGAAGACCACTCCGTTTTCATTTTCAATGGGTACCACTTCGGATAGAACAGAGCTTTACCAGTCATGTGTTTTGAGCACCCGCTATCAAGTATCCAACCGTTCTTGGAGCTAGATTTAGATTTGTTGCTCCTTTTCTTTTTCTTGAGTACCTGAAGATAAAAACATTATATCATGGTACCCAAGGTCATTGGGTCCTAAAGGATTAGACCTTTGGAAGCCAAGTCCAATTGGACTTAGACTTCTCAATATAGTCGTCAGTGTGCATAACATTCATAAAATATGAATTTATATAAGCTTGTATTTCATGCATGCTAGTGTCCTTCGGGCCCCAAATAGAGAATGTCTTGGGAGCCCTATTCCTATTGGGAACATGCACATTTTGTTGATTTCTACATGGTGCATGTGTTTTACGAGGCAGTGGCCTAGTGTATGCATGATGTGGATAAGCATTCGGCACATGATGAAATGGTGGTGGAAACATATGATGTGGTGCGTGATGGTAATCATTCATGTAATAATGATGTGGGTGAACATATGCATATGGGGAAACACGTGCGTGAGTGTGTCTCACTTGGTGTGCACGTGCTCACGGACGTGGAGCACAGAAATCATCATAAGTGTGAACTTGTGGAGTAGGAGGTGTGTTCCTATGTGGCATAGTATTTGTGTACATAAAAGCATGACCCTTCTTTGGAGGTCCACCCAAAGTGGGTTTCTTTCCAAAAGGGGATGTGTACTCAGTGGAAGTACCATGGGTAGACGAACTACCCATGGGGTGTTTACTCCCACTAGTTGAGGCATCGGAGGATGGCCTTACAAAGGTGGTGGAAGATTTGGATGAATTTTCATTCTTATACATCAAACCAATGCGATGATTGGCCGGAAGTAAGTCATTCAGAATATTATCCAAATGATCCTTGCCTTTGTTGAATTTCTCAATTCGGCCTAATGTGGACTCATATTTCTCAGTGAGAGAAATTATTTTAGTATCCAAAGTGGACACTTGCGTTGTGAGTTCACAAACATGTGACTTGAGATTTTCATTCTCAGTACTTAAAGTTGAGTTTCGAGAGATCAAATCCGCTATCACATGTTCATCCGAATCCTCAATGTTAACATGTTCAAGTTGAATTTGAGATTTACAATCTCAGTTCTCAAGGCTTCAGCAACGGTGTCGTTGTTGGTGATGACAGGTTTAGGTGTGGTTTGAAGACTGGTTAGCTCATCTTTGATTTTAGTATATCTATTTACCAACTTAGAATACTTAGACCAAATTTGATCATTAGCTAATCTTATGTCATCCATAGTTACCTCTTCACCTTCATCCTCGCTTTCATCTGAAGCGGAATCTTGATCATGTTGCTCTCTTGCCATGAAGCACATGTGTGCTTTCTCCACTTGTTCTTCATCTGACTCACCACTTGAAGAATCCTCTTCCAAGTCAGTGAATGTACCGACAAGTCCTTTCTTGTACTCCTTCTTGTACTTTCTTGACTTGTCGAACTTGGGTGCCTTCCACTTCTCCTTTTGTTTGTTAAGATGACAATCGACCTTGATGTGTCCTGACTTATTGCATTTGAAACACAAAGGAGCAGAGGCATTAGTAGAACCAACTTTAAATTTGTTCTTGAAATTACCTTTTCGGAAGAACCGGTTGAACTTCTTTGCCATGAGGGCCAAAGATTCCATGTCCAACTCATCACCCGATTCTTCACTATCGGTAAGAGTGGCAGGGGCGGCCTTGAAAGCAATCGCCTTTTTCTTCGGCTCTTCTTGCTTCAAGAATGCCTTCATCTTGTCCTGCATCTTGATCTTGCTGTCCTTTTGTACCTCATAAGACAACAAGGTATCCATTCGTTGAACAACAATATATTTATTACATATCATTACCTTCCTCGATAGCCTAGGTTCACTTTCCCAACTCGAAGAAAGTCCATCAATGATCTTTGCGACTTTCTCTTCTTGGGTATAGGTCTTCCCAAGGGCTTCCAATTCGTTGGTTAGGTCCACGAAGCGAGCGTAGTACTCCTTTATTCTTTCACCCTGTTCCATATGAAATAACTCGAATTCTTAGTTAGCAACAGTGAGTTTAGAGTGTTTTACCATGCTCGTTCCCTCGTGTAAGATGAGGAGTTGGTTCCAAATCTGATATGCACTCTTACATGTGCATATCTTGTTGAAGTCTTCAGGCTCCAGTGCACATTGTAAGGCATTCATTGCCTTGGCATTGATCACCTCCGTGGCGACCTCCGTAGCATTCCACTGTGTGAAGTCTTCTTCAGTGGGCTTAACGTACTCCATTAATGTAGCTCTCCAAAGTGATGCGCTCCGGAGGAAAGTTTCCATCCGACATTTCCAGTACCCATAGTTGGTACCGTTGAAGTGAGGAGGCCTGGTTGAGGAGTATCCTTCGACCACTGAAGAGGCTCCTTCACGATTCTTGTAGGAGCTGTAGTCGGGTGGTGGTCGAACGGCCTTGTTGTCGTGTTTGTCATAGCTATGAACTTGACTCTGATACCAAATGTAATGCCCTGAAAGCTAATGCACAAGTACTAGAGGGGGATGAATAGTACTTTAAAATAATCAAGAGTACAATTCCTAATTATTGTGCAATCACAAACAACTATGCGGAATAATAAAGGACAACACGAATAATGCAACGCAAACAAAAGATTTAATGGGTTCGGATCCACCCAAGTCTCCCCGACTTGTTCCCAGTGATCCTGCGTCCTAGACACCTGGATCCCTTCCGGCTACTTGAGTTAGAGTCCACTAACTCAAGCTTTCACTAAAAACTTCTTGTAGAAACTACTACACGATAAATCAATACATTGATCGAATCGTGACTCCCACAAACTGGGATCACAAACTTCTCTCACAAACCGAGAGATACACTCAATTAATAAATTTAATGAAATAGAAAACGCTTACCACAAAATCCTATGCCTTGAGAAATACTTACGGATTTAGGGCAAGGAAAGATTGTGAGAAAGAATGATCTCGAAAACCCTAGCAACAACACGATGAGCAGTTGGAGATGGCTAGGTTGAAAATCTTGATCGTGATTCAATCTTTCAGAGGTATGATCGCTCAAGATCTGAAAATCTCCTAGAGAAATTAGGTCACAAAAGAGAGAGAGAGAGAGAGATTTTCGTAAGAGAGTGCCTTTCAAAATGATAATCGATTTATTGAAAATTAGATCTGAAAACTCTCTCATATTAGAGAAAATTCCATGTTTGAAACGAGTCAAACAGATGTGGAAAGAATCAAAACAAATCAAGAAAAATCATGGAAATAAAATCTCCAACGGCTGGAAAATTAAAGCAGCTTAATCGGTCTAAGAAGGATCACTGACCGATTAGTTTGAGAACTAGTCAGTCGGTGAACCTTCTTGGACCGACAAGATGGTCGACAGGGAATTTAGTGAAATAAGGAGGGTAAACTAGTCCGTCTAAGAAGAAACACTAACCGACTAGTTTGACAACTAGTCGGTCGGTGAACCTTCTTGGACCGACTAATTGGTCAACGGTAAATATGCCAAAATTCACAAGGATGACTAGTCGGTTCAAGAAGAATTTCCAGCCGATTAGATTGTCATCTAGTCGGTTGGTTCTTCTACTTGAACCAACTAAGATGCACACAAAGCCAAGACACGAAGCAATAAGCTACGGAATACTTTCTAATGGCTTCTAAGGCAATCCTAGAGATAAGATAGGGTAGACATGAGGATCACTAGGCAAGTACTACTCAAGGCTTAACATTCTAGAAGACAACAAAAATAAACATGACAAACCGTCTTCAAAAGCTTCAACATGAAGAATATGAATCCCTTGACTTCATTAATAACTCCTTGAGCTTCAACAAAGCTTCAGGCACAACGATCACGCGCTCTAAAGAAGTCTTGGGATGTCGTTTGAGATCTACAAAGTAATTTGGCAATGATCTTCATAACTGCACTCAAAGAGAATTAGTACCTGATATTTATGTTTGTTCATCATCAAAACCAAACCAGGGGAATCAATACTCAACATAGATCACGTCCATAAACCACTACAGAGCATTGAAGACATCCGCTAGTTATTGGTATAGAACCACCAGCCGTTTCGACCTTCAAACGAGAAGTCAGAGGTTCAACGGGGACGTCATGTGTGTTAAAGAATCGACTTTCCAAGAAGCAATGTGTGGCTCCCGAATCGAATAAAGTGAGGGCGGGTTTACCATCTACTAAGATGATACCTATGGTTACGAGAATTATGTCTAAGCCACCGATCTCTAAATAGTAGAATATGATATTGAATGTGATATCTTGTACAAATGATCACTTGGCCAGTAGTTTCGGCCTCTTCCACAGTCATCGTATAGGCTCGGCGCCTTGGAGGCGGTGCATGTTGTCGTGCTTACTGAAACACTCGCTGTTGAAGTGGCTGACATTGCAGAGGAGGTGGTCGTTGTGGCGCGTTCCTAGTAGGGGCATTAGCCGGATCAGGGTTAGGAGGTTGAGTCTTCCTCTCAGGACAATCTCTTGCACCATGGTCCTTCGAGCCGCAGACCAGGCAAAGGTTCAGATATGATCGACATTTTGATCGAACATATCCCAACTTCTTAAAATGGTGACACACTAGACGTGGTGGTGGGGCATGTTTCTTGAATTGAGCTTGCTGGACATGCCTATGCAGATTGGGTGGAGGTCGACAGATAGATCCAGCAACGGTTGTTGGAGGTGGAGGCCTTCAGGGAGGGGCATCTATAGCTTGCTCTCGCTTCTCTTCTCTTTCGATGAATTTGTGCTCGCGAGCTACATCTAGGACTTCAGTATATGTGCAGAGTTGGCGTCCGACCAAGTTTCGTCGAATCTTAATGTTTAATCCTTGCTTAAAGTGTTGTGTGCGAGTCAGAGGGGTGTCAACCATCCTTGGAGCAAATCGACTAAGCATAGTGAACTGAGCATCATATTGTTCCACTGTCATGGAACCTTGCCTCAAACCGACGAACTGGGCTTGTAGTTCCATCTGTGCCTTAGGTGAGAAGCACTGGGTTTTGATCGACCCAGCAGAGCGGTGGCAGGATTGATAGAAGGGCGACGAGCTCGACGGAGGTGCTTGGGGGTCTTGCGAGGTGTGGTGGCACCTTGGGTCGTTGAGAAAGACATCAGCAGAGGAGGGCAGCTACAGGGTGACGGTTGCAGAGGGGAGAAGGTGGCGGAGCTTGGGGTTCGTCGGAGGAGCGGCGCGCTAGGCGGAGGCGTCGACGGTGAATCCGTCAGAGGGAGGCAGCAAGAGAGAGGGGAGGGGGTGTTGGAGACGCGGGCCGAGAGAGGGAGAGTGAGAGAGTTTTAATTTTTTTTAAAAATGTTTAATTTTGGTGATTAACTAGGATTAACGGGTATTTATAGGGTTAATGGGTTCATGAACCCACTATTAGCCCATTTAGTGCCTTAATTACGGTTGTCTGCTTTTTTGACTAACTAAGAAAACTTTAAACGTTTCTCCCCCCATGTGTTAGTTATGGTTAGGGTAATCTAATAGTTAATTATGTTAAGGTGATTAGTAATTAGGTTATTGTAATTAGTAATAACGATTATATTGAAATATCATTTTCTTTATACAAACGACTCCGAAAAATTACGAAAAAATAGCCACGGGATCGTATTGTTACGAGGATCATGAATAAGAAGTCAAATTTAAGGTTTGAGTAACGAAAAAATTAGAAAAAATTCATTTACTCATTTTGAACTTGTTCGATACTATCGTGAATACGGAAATTTGTGTACACTAAAACCAGACCGTTACATCTTTTAATTCATATGTAAGAGGGAAGGTTGTGTCTTTCTCTCCATCAATGATAAACAAGCTCCTGCAATGGACCTGCCTGGCTTCCCTCTCATCCTCTGATGATTCAGTTGTTGATAATCATGACCACTTTATCAGTGTTGTCACTGCTGACAAGTTATTGCACTGGCCAAAGGCCACTTCATGTCCCTCATCTTCCCTCTATGCTAAATACTTCCTGCTGTATCGCATTGCCACCAGAAATTGGTTCCCAACGTTAAATGTGTCTATGGTCACCAAGGAAATGTGCAAGCTACTGTACTGTGCTGGCACCAAGAACCCCTTTAATCTGGGCAGAATCATCTTCAACTCCATTTGGGCTCAGATAGAATCATCTGTTGCATCTTCTTCCTTGCCCCATCCCTGCCTTATTTCTTTACTACTGCTGTTTCTGAAGGTACTGCCCATAGCTCATGATTTGAACATTTATTCAGATAGTATAGGCTTCACTGTGAGAACTATAGCTGGCAAAACAGATGATATCTCCTCTGTGTCTTCTTCTCCTCTTGCTGAAGAATCTGCTCCATCAAATCTAGCCTCTCTTTCAGTTCCTCCTATTGAACAGTCATCTCCTGCACCTTATACTAAAGAATCAGTCTGTGCTGCTGGATCAGAATCTCTCATTATTGATGATATCACCATATATGAAGCTGCGTTGACATTCAAATTCGCCTTCTACAGTCTCAGAAAGCCAAGTATGATAGCAGAATTATGTTTCTGAAGAGCAAACTGTACTCTACTTCCTCTGTTGATTCTGAAGCTATTGCTGGTGGTGGTGGTCGGTCCACTTAAGATATTTCTTTGGATTTTGTGACACAAAGGGGGAGAAAAGTGTGAAGTGTGCTGGGT
Source organism: Scilla litardierei (assembly GCA_030789695.1). Lineage (NCBI taxonomy): Eukaryota > Viridiplantae > Streptophyta > Magnoliopsida > Asparagales > Asparagaceae > Scilla > Scilla litardierei. The sequence continues at coordinate 116,467,649 of CM061141.1, forward strand.
TATGTGAGAATGTTGTGCCAAGTACCTTTTCTGTATGCCTTCTATTGGTATGATGACTGTTATGATACATTTTGTGGTTAGCTGCCTATGCTGTAGAGACTTTATATCTGATAGATAGATTTATACTGGTGGATCTTCTAGTTACTGATTTCTATTATCTCACTTGTACTGATTGTGCCATTAAATGCCAAAGGGGGAGTTTGTTGGGTCACATGTGGTGTGGTATTTTTGTCATTAGTGGCACTTGGTGTTTTTCTTCAGTGGGATCTTGGGATCTTGGTGTATTTGTTCATGTTATGAACCATTGTGTATGTCTTGTCACAACACAATTACAACATGTGAGTTCTGGGGTTCATGTTGTATGTCATGTTGCAACATGGTTTGCAACATGCTGATTTAACTTCGTGAGGAAGATTTTTGACTTCTGGTATTGTAGATCTCCTATTGTTGGGTGCCCTCAGATCTATTGTCGGTATGTAGATTCTCTTGAGATATCCTATTGAATGTCTTTCTGGTAAGAGATCGGTTGAAGATTCTGCCTAAGCTATTAACCCGCAAGTGTTGATTGGTTCCTAGAATTGTGGGATCATTTACCCAAAGTGGTTCCTAGATATACAGGCGGAATAATCTGCATAAGATTTTTATTTGTATTGTTTTCCTTAACAGCTCCTAGATTCTAGGAGGTCGGCTGATATAAGGTCTATGCAGATTATTCTAGGGTTTTATCACTTTCGCGAAGATCGTTGATCGAGTATCCTGGGAAGGAGGCCGACGGCTACTGAGGTAGGGATCGAAGGAAATTTGATCTAGTCATATGTGCAAGGGGATCTTGCATGCAAGGGGAGCTTGTATAGATTACTCCATGGGTTTGATTGAGATCACCCATTGCGGTTTGTATTGAGGGGGAGTACGCTCCTCCTAATAGAAATATGATATTAGTGATTGTAATCATCTTTATTACAGTGGAGTAATCTGATTTTCTGGGCGTGGCCCTGCAGATGTAGGTGTGCGCACCGAACTGCGTTACCAAATCTTGTGTGTCATTTTGGATTTTCCGTATGTGCTTGTTTATTTAATTAACATCTGATTACTGAATTACATCTACCAACGAGATGATGCCTATGTGGATGAATAACAAGTCACATGAGGTCAAGATGGCTCCTGACCTAAAATCCTTTAATGCTTAAATTTAATCTGTATTTGTAGTGGCTATTAAACTCAGTATAGATTACATTACGTACATAAGGACCTCAATGGTCCAGATAGGAATTACATGGGGTTACATCAATCATCCCTTTGATATAACCCTAATTTGATAAACACACTCGTGTTAGAGTTCCCATAGAAGTAGAATTTTTATACGGGCATATGTTTCCTTTTGCAGAGTACTCTTTTCCATGTTCTGGAAGTTATAGTCAAGCTGACAGTCTTAGTCCGTAATTTTAAGGTGTAAAGAACCCTCATGATAGGCCTGGGTTGGTAAGGTTCGATTGGAGCTACGATAAATAAGAAATTGTTTGAGAATACATCTCTTTTACTTTTTGAAATTTTTTTGACAAATCACAACATGGGATCCCTAACTCAAGACTAAAAATTCATTATTCTTTTATTTAAGTGAATACTGTACATGTGCTCATAGCATAGGATCAACCCGATTTAGTTAAAAAAATTGAATTTTTTGGGTTATTGTACACCTCAAGTACAATAGGGGTGTAACTGAGTCGAGCTGACATGCGAGCTACTCGGGATTGGCTCGAAAAATACTCGACCTCGACTCGGACATAGTCGAGCTCGAGCTCGAGCTACTTGAGTAGCACTCGAGCTCAAGCTCAAGTAGGATGATACTCGGCTCAGTGAGCTCGCGAGCTTAATCGAGCTTGTACATATATACCCAATTTTTTATTTACACAAATAACCTCCTATTAGTTGGGCCTCCATTTTTCTATTTAATTTCTATTTAATTTTACTCACACATATCGCAACTCGCAAGCCAACATCCCACATTTCCATTTTCCTATTGAATTTTATGAAATTTGTCCATGTTTGTCATTAATCAAGTCGAGATCGAGTATTTCGAGCTTTATATCGAGCCGAGTTCGAGATCAGAAAATGGAAGTTCGACCGAGTTTGAGTTGAGTACCAAGGTCGAGTTTTTTAAGTCGAGTCAAGCTCAAGTATGGCAATACTCGAGCTCGACTCGACTCGGTTACACCCCTAATGTATAAACAACACACACAAAACCAAGTGAATTCAACGCCATTTGATCCTTGATCTACCCGTTAAAAATTCAACGGTTTCGAAAGAACAAAACTTTTTACAACGGATGGATCGAGTGTCAATTACCACTATGATTCACCCATTGTATTTGACACTCGATCCATCCATTGTAAAATACTTCTATGTCAAATACATATATGTATCTGACACTCGATTTGCTGAAAAGTTCTAGATGTCAAATACCTCTATGTCAAATTCCAACTAATGGATGTTTTGGAGTTTTAGATTGTGTATAACCAACCCGGAAATTTTTTCAAATTATTATATTAACCGCTATGATTATAGTAATTTTTTTTGTGAAGGGATTACACCGAGTCAGTTAGTCGGTTGGGATCACGGCTTATCTTATAGATAAGACCGTATCTTATGTATCTTATCTGTATATGCTCCTCTACAGGCTATAAATAAAGTACTGGAGGTTCCTCCCCAGATGTTGATTCATAACACGTTATCAGCACGAGCCTCTAAACAAATATTCCACACAAAATCGATCGTTGTGAAAGTGAAGAAAGACGGGAGATCCATGCGCACGGCGTCAAGCTTCATCAAACGAGCGTCATCATCTGTGTAGGCTTCATTCAACCGTCGCTATATCCAGAGGACAGATATAGAGGTAAAACTCGCTAAAAATGTCATTTTTATCATACGTATGATGGTATTTTCCATAGATCTCGCAAGATCAAAGTGGAATTAGGGCTAATAGTACAAAAGATCGTGGTTTTAACATGTGTTAATCTGAAATTATAGTAAAAATAGGGTTCCTAGCCCCGCCGGCGGCCTTGCCGCCGGCTGCTCCCCCACCCCCTCCCCTTGTTTGTCCCCGACACTTCGCCGTAGTCGAACCCTCCCGAAGGGGGGATGGCACCTTTGCCGTAGTCGAACCCCCCCGAAGGTGGGCTGGTATTTCAACGCTGACGAACCGCCCCCGAAGGGGGGCAGGTGCTTCGCCGCAGACGACCCCCCTGAAGGGCGGGCGGCGCCTTTACCGTAATCGAACCCCCCAGAAGGGGGGCCGGCATTTTTCCGCTGACGAACCCCCCCCCCCGAAGGGGGGACGATGCCTTAGCTGCATTCGAACCCCCCCCGAACGGGGGGCGGCGCCTTCTCCCAAGTCGACCCCCCTCCAGGGGGGCGACGCTTCACCCCAGTTGAACCCCCCCCCCCCCCCCCCCGAAGGGGGGCGACGGTCTGCCATTGAAGCCTCCCACCCCCTCCCCGAAGGGGGGAGTGCCCCAGCCGCTAATCGAATCCCCCCCCAAAGGGGGGGCGACGCACTGGCCGCCACCGCTTCCCCCCGAGGGGGGGTTCTCAGCATGCCGCAGTCCCCACCCCCCTCCCAAAACGTTTCTGGGACTAAAGCCCATGAATGAAAATAAATTTCAGCCTTGCGGGCCTGAAGCCCGCAGGCAAACTACGGGCTTCAGGCCCACCAGCCATATTACCCTGAAAAATCAGAATGTTATAATAGGGGATTTTGAGGGGGCTAAAAATTAATTAAAATGGCGTTTTGGAGGCCCAAAAATTCATGAAAATTCATGAAATATTATGTGGCTATAAAGGGACTTTTGGGGACTTTTGGAGACTTTTGGGGATAAATTGGTGATGATTTAAAAAGGGATATTTATTCCTTCTGTTAAACATGTCTAATATTGGGCTCTTTTTCAATCCTTTTGAATAAACCCTACTAGCACAATCTTTGCATTATATGATTCCCTTTGTAGGATCATTAATATATGCTTCACATCATTTTGGCTTATTATGTGGATAAACTATGTTTGGTTGTGCAAATATTAAAACTTAATAATTAGGAAGATCATGCGAACACTCTGCCATTAGTCAGCTAACCTAATGGTGTATGACGTTGCCAAGTGGTCCAATAATTATTAAGTAATTAAATTGTTTATCCCTCCCTGCAAATATAAATGCATGTGATGCCTGTGATGAAAATGTCTGCTGAAAATATTTGATGAGCACAAATTTTTGTATGGATGGCTAATTGTGGTTATGGATCAGCTGTTTAAGTCCCACAATTTATTTTTCTGCACTTTTCTTTTACTTTTGAGAGAAATTGTAGTGAGGAATTTATGTAAATGTCCAAGACCGAAGACCACTTTATATGGAGACGGAGGCCACAATTGAAGCTGAAGATCTTATATGGGACCCACTGGGTTTCCAAAGTTGTAATTTCTTTTTAAAAGCTTTGATTTGTGTAATATGGACTGTAATGGACTTTGGACTTTTTATTTATGTGGGACTGGCCGATCAACGCAATTAGCTTTTCATAAAAAAATTGATGCCGCATGAAAATGTTTATTGTTTAAATTGTTAATTCATGCATATTTGTGCTCTGCTAGATAAAATGGCTAAAATTGCTAGTGTCGATTTCGAAGTGCTGGATGCATCAGGGAGAAACTATCTGAGCTGGCAGCTAGATGTGAAGTTCCATCTGCGGGCTAAGTCCCGCATTTCTGCTGTGACCAAGAATGAAAATGTAAGAGATATAGAAAAGTCACAAGCCATTATCTATATTCGTCGCCATGTGGACAAGACCCTAAAGGCTGAATACCTTACGGTCGAAGATCCATTTGAGCTGTGGACTGCCCTTGAGGACATATATAAACATCAGAAAGATGTTATACTACCAAGGGCACGATACGAGTGGGAGAACCTTAGACTGCATGACTTTAAGTCCATAGCTGAGTACAACTCAGCTCTTTTTAGCATCACCTCACGCCTGAAGTTATGTGGTGAAAAAAGTCTTAGAAGATCGCATGTTGGAAAAGACGTACCTGTCTTTCCATGAGAAAGACGCGATACTTATGCAGTAATACCGTGAACGAAAGTTCATCAAGTATTCTGAGCTACTATCATGTTTACTCATGGCTGAACAAAACAGAGAGCTTCTCCTCGCCACTCACAACATGCGCCCCATGGCACTGCCCCCTCCCAGAAGCTCATAATGCCTCTTCTTCTCGAATGACGAGAGACAACAAAAGAAAAGAAAGACGAAAGAATGGGGGATTGAACCAGAGGGCTAGGGGCCAAGTACAGCAGTGAAGAAATGAAAGAAAGCACAAGTTCACCTGACGCAGAAATGACAACAAGAAGAATGATGTACCCCCACCCAAAAGGGATTAGGAAGACCCGTGCCATAGCTATGGCATGAAAGGCCACTGGTCCAGAGTGTGCCGAACTCCGTAGCATCTCCAGGAATTGTATAAAGAAAACAAGAAAAAGAAAGCTGACCCAAATCTGGTGACATCTGATGCTCCAGTCAAGTTCTCAACTGACGACTTCGAGACGGATGACCTGCTAGATTAGCTTTCTACTTTTTATCTTAGCAAATTGTTTAGAACATTTCATGTTATGAGAGCATTCATATTATGTAATTCTGAATTTGAATAAATAAAGTTTATGTTCCTGAAATGCAAATGTTTTATTCATCTTTATAAATGGATCGCTCTCATGACTGCTAGGTAGACAGTGCTTCGACACATACGATCCTTCAGTATAAGTGCTATTTTCATAGCATTATACCATACAAAAGCCCTGTAAATACTATTTTAGGGCCATCGAATATAATTGAAGGTTCTAGGAATGTAACCTTGTTGCTCCCTAATGGAACGAAAATCAAAATAAAAGATGCACTATTCTCTCCGAACTCGAAACGAAACTTACTAAGTTTCAATGATATATGCTTAAACAAATTCCATCTGGAAGCAGCAAATGTAAATGAAAAAGAATTATTGTATGTAACTTCTCAAGAAAATGGAGTAAAATCCATACTTGAACGTTTTGAGAGCCTTTCATCAGGACTCTACCATACAAACATTCGGAGAGAGGAAGCTAACTTGACGGAGCACCTGAAGTGCCCGACATCAGCCAAGTTTTTTTACTTTGGCATACCAGACTTGGCCACCCTGGATCTGTGATGATGCACCGCATCTTAACACAATCCAATATGCACAACCTAAAGAACCAGAAGATTCTTCAGAAGTGAGAATTCCCTTGCATCCCCTGCTTCAAGGGGAAATTAATAACAAGGCCATCACCACTAAAAGTGGATATCGAGTCTCCAAGCTTCCTCGAAAGAATACACTGAGACATATGTGGACATATCCATGCCCCTAGTGGGCCCTTTCGGTACTTTATGGTACTGATTGATGCATCTTCAAAATATTTGTATGTGTGTCTACTATCAACCCGCAACTTAACTTTTTCAAAGCTAATGGCCCAAATTATAAAGTTGCGGGAGCATTTTCCAGACAACCATGTAAAGAAAATACGTCTGGATAATGCTAGTGAATTTACCTCCTGGTCATTTCAAGAGTACTGCCGGGCAACATGAATAGAAATTGAACATCTAGTGCCGCATGTTCATACCCAAAATGGGTTGGCAGAGTCACTGATAAAAAGACTCCAATGGATTGCACGTCCATTGCTAATGAAATCCTAGTTGCCAGTGGATGCATAGGGACATGCAATTCTGCATGCTGCATCGTTAATAAAAATAAGACCCTCTGGAGGTCAGAGTCTCTCTCCAATGCAACTTGCATATGGAGGGCCACTGAACATTTCTCATCTGAGAATCTTCGGTTGCGCAGTCTACATCCCATTGCACTACCACAGAGGACAAAAATGGGTCATAAACATCGCCTAGGTATCTATGTAGGGTTTGACTCACCCTCAATTATAAGATACCTAGAACCCCAATCGGGGGACGCCTTTAAGGCACGTCTTGAAGACTTTGAATTTGATGAGACCGTTTTCCCCAAAATGGGCCCAGAAACTGAGAAATCTGGTGCAAAGCACATCATAAGGTGGGATACAAAAAATTTGACCCACTATGATCCGGTAACGAAACAATGTGAAGATGAGATCCAGAAGATCCTCCACATTCTGGACACTGTCCTCCGATTACCAGACTCATTTACTGACAACTAGAAGATTGTCAAATCATACATCCATGTTGCAAATACTCCAGCTAGGATTGACATCCCCGAGAATAGACGCAATCCACCAGTAGCAGAATTGGCTGCACCTCAACAGAAAATAGACATACCACCATGCTCCAAGGATAAAAATCGAAGAAAAAGAAAAATATCCGGAGACCTTGGGACGATACCCCCACAGAGAAATGAGCTCATGTCCATACGCTCACCCCTTCCGGAATCCACTGCTGAGGAACTGCCGGGAGAAACTGAAATATCATTAAATTATGTACGTATAGGGGAGGTGTTGGACAGAAAGAGTACAGTCGTCGACGATGACTTCGCATTTCACATTGCTATTCACGTCGCTGGAAGCGATGATGATCATGATCCACATTCCGTTGCTGAATACAAACGTAGAAATGATTGGTCAAAGTGGAATCAGGCAATAGAAGCTGAGATGGATTCGCTTCAGAAACGCAAAGTATTTGGACAAATAGTCCAGACACCGACTGTGTCAAACCTGTGGGATACAAATGGGTATTCGTGAGAAAAGGAAATGAAAATAATGAGATCGCACGTTACAAAGCACGGCTTGTAGCGCAAGGATTTTCCCAAAGACCGGGTATTGACTATAAGGAAACATACTCCCCGGTCATGAATGCGATCACTTTCTGATTCCTGATAAGCTTAACATCAAAGGAAGGTTTAGATATGCAACTAATGGATGTTGTGACTGCATATCTATGCAGTAACTCGACAAGGAGATTTACATGAAACTTCCTGATGGATTTTCAATGCCTGCTGAATTAAAAGATAGACCTCGAGACGTCTACTCTGTTAAGATTCAAAGATCATTGTATGGTCTTAAACAATCGAGACGGATGTGGTATAACAGACTAAGTGAATTCCTTATACAACAAGGATTCAACAATAATGAAGTCTGCCCCTGCATCTTCATAAGAGCAAGGGGGAAAGGATTTGAGTAAAGGGGAAAGGATTCGTCATAATAGCAGTCTACATAGACGATCTGAGATATCTGTAAGCCTGACAAAAGAATTCGAAATGAAAGACCTAGGCAAAATGAAATTCTGCCTTGTCTTACAGAATAAACATCTAAAAGACGGAATCCTATTACACCAAACCATAAATACGAAGAAAATGTTACAAAGATTTCATATGGACCAATGCCATTCACTTAGTACACCTATAGTGGTACGATATCTGGATGAACATAAAGACCCCTTCCGACCGCTGGAAGAGGGGGAGGATATACTTGGTCCAGAAGTCCCTTAGCTGAGTGCGGTTGGAGCACTTCTATATCTGGCCAACTGCACGCGTCCCGATATAGCGTTCGTAGTAAATTTACTAGCCAGATATTGTGCAGCGCCCGCAGCGCCACTGGACCGGGGTAAATCATCTTCTGTGCTACCTCCAAGGTCTACAGATTTGAGACTCTTTAACAAAAATGGAGTATCCTCCGCACTTGTTGGTTATGCTGATGCAGGTTACAGGTCTGATCCACACAATGCAAAGTCACAGACTGTGTACGTGTTTACCCATGGTGGTACAGCCATTTCCTGGAGATCCGTTAAGCAAACCATGACGGCTACCTCATCCAATCACTCAGAGATTATCACCATCCATGAAGCAAGCAGAGAATGTGTCTGGCTACGGTCAGTTGTAAATCACATCCTGGTGACGATCGGATTGAAGTCTGGGGATCTTGAACTTACTACAATATTCAAAGACAACATTGCTTGCATAGCTCAGCTACGAGGTGGCGACATCAAAGGCGACAGAACGAAGCATATTTTCCCCAAATTCTTCTGGACGCACGAACTACAGAGAGATGGCATGATCGATGTCGGACAAGTACAATCATGTGACAACCTGATAGACTTGTTCACTAAAGCTATTCCTACTGCTGCCTTTAGGAAGTTTGTACAAAAAATTGGGATGAGGCGCCTACGAGATCTGAAAGCCTGAGTGTGTGCACAGATCAGGGGGAGTTAGGGAGTATCTGCACTCTTTTTCCTTAACTATGGGATTTCCCACGGGGTTTTCCATAGGTTTTAACGAGGCAAACCTTACCAACTCAGGATCCTGAAGTATCCTCCCCAGATGTTGATTCTTAACAATTTTGTAATTATTTATAAATAATCTGGCACTGCATTATTTGAGTTTATGTGCTTCATCATAACAACGGTTATAAACCATTACAAAATAAGTATGAAATTTGTTAAAATATACCAATTATTTTGTGCGGTTACAAACTGCTATTATATTATCTGGTCCATATTTGTAGCGGTTCTAACCGCTATTGGCAAAATTATTTTACGGGCTTCTTCATGGGTTCTTCCCATCGTTTCTTTTGATTGTTTTTAATGTGATAGTTGTTTTGAACCGTTAAAAGCATCTCTTTTGAAACATGCATTAATGGTAGTTTGAAACTTCTAAAAGTGAACAAATTTTGGTGGTTGTTTGATCTGCTACTATAGTAACTGCTAGAAATAACCCCTCTTGCTGTAGTGCTCTTGAAACTGGTTGTAAAGTTTTTTGGTCATCCTAGTAGTTTTGAAAGGTCCATTTTATCGAGGAGGATCATTTTGGTTTGGGCTTCATCGTTGAAGAGTCATCAGTTCGAATCGACATTGAGCTCGCTTTGCATGACTTTTTTATACTCCATGGTTATCATTTGAGGGATGGTTCTTATCTTCTTATCTATGGCGCCCACCACTCTCTTAGTGTCTTTAGTTGATAGGTGAACTCCGCCTTGGTGATGTAATCGATCCTTGCTTGTATGGCTTAGCTAGGATTTTCACCACCACCCTTATATTGATTGATCTCCATCCTTTGAGTCGAGTCACTGGTTATATCGTTTAGCTTTCCCACAAATGACGCTATCTAATATAACACGTTTTACATATGCATCCCGGGGCGTAACTACTCTTGTCTTGCCCTGGGCAGCTACCCTGGGCAAGAACGAAAAAAACCTATATATAAGCCTCAACATGTTCCCTAACCATCTCATTTGGTTAAAGCGTCCTGCTAAGATCTCTAATGTCTCAGGTTCGAAACCTGCTTCGGCCAAATTACAACTTTAGTTTCTTTGATCATTCTGAAGGGAATTGTTGCTATGCAAACAGACCAAAATGTGCAGTACACGAACCATTTAAATAATTGCTCAGTACACATACCAGGCTTTGACTATCTTGTTATTTTAAATTTATTTTCTTTAGTCACTCAGTTCTATAGGGAGTTGCTATGCGGCTTTGACTATCTCCTTATTTTAAATTCTAAAGGGAGTTTCTATGCAAACAGACCAAATTGCTCTGTACACAAATCGTTTAATTTTTTCGGTTAAATGCCAACTTGTTATGAATGAGGGAGGCCTTTGGCCTCCCCTCCTTCATTACCCACTATCATTAGTCCCCATTACTATGAGTAATGGGGACTCTTGGTCTCCTTGAGGCCTTTCATCTCCTCCCCTATATCAATATATAGAGAACCATGGCCTATGGCCATGGTTACTCATTCCTTTGGCAATGAAAGATTCTCTCTCTATCTCTTGAATCCAATTATCTTATAACACGTTATCAGCACGTGTTCTCCTCTTGAGCACAAATTTTTCAACAAAATTTTCATCCCCTACGCGCAAGGAATATATAGTTACTGCGGCGAGGAATCAATTGGTTGCAGCGTTGCGGCATCCTGAAGGCGTTCGGGAGCTCGGATTTTTATCTACGGTTCTAATCTACGGTCGTCCCTAGATCATCGATCTAGAGGTAAAATTCTATTTCCTGTAGATTACAATACATGATAATTTTTACATTGTTATAGTACAAGTAAAAATAAAAATGAAAAAAATAATAATAAAATAAAAAAACCCTACTCTAATCCCTCGCGCGCCCCCCCAGTCGGGGGGGGCCTCTGTCGCTGACCCGCCGCCGCCCCCCCCCCCCCAGTCGGGGGGGGCCTCTGTCGCTGACTCGCAGCGCCCACCCCCCCCCCAGCGGGGGGGTCCTCCGGCAGCGCCCCCCCCCCCCTGACGGGGGGGCCGATTCGCAGCGCCCACCCCCCCCAGCGGGGGGGGTTACTCCGGCAACGCCCCCCCTCCCCTGACGGGGGGGCGATTCACAGCGCCCACCCCCCCAGCGGGGGGGTTCCTCCGGCAGCGCCCCCCCCCCCCCCCCCCCCGACGGGGGGGGCCGATCCGCAGCGCCCACCCCCCCAGCGGGGGGTTCCTACGGCATCCCCCCCTGACGGGGGGCGATCTGCAGCGCCCCCCCCAGTGGGGGGTTCCTTTGACAGATCGGCATCGCCTCCCCCCCGACGAGGGGGCTCTTCTCTGTCGCCTTCCACCCTCGCGGGGCGGCAGGGGGGGTATTTTACTCTGGCTGCTGCGTGGGGGGATTTCTGGCCACTGCCAGACTCAAATTAGTAACTAATGGGGTGGAGATTGTGGGGACAGACTTACGGTTTTTGGGGATTATTGGTTTTTCCCCAACCTAAAGTAGGCTAAATTTAGTTAAAAATGATATATGGGCCAGAAACCCATTAGTGAGTATCAATAACACAAATATTTTAATTGGGCCTGCAGCCCCTATTACATTATATTTAGCCCCTATTACACAAATATTTTAACGGTAAAAATTATATTTAGCCTACTAAATAATTGCCTGAAGCCAATTCTTTAACGGGACTCTCCCCTGAGTAAAATCAAAAATAATCTCTATATTCCTTGTTGACCAATTATTTTATACATCCCTCTTGCATATTATAATCTATGTTTTACTAGGACTCTATTTTTCAAAATATAACTATCTCAAAGATCCTGAGACCGCTCTGCCGTTAGTCAACTAATGTAACGGTGTATGACGTTTCCATGTGGTCTATGAGATAATTATATTTTCTAGTTTCCTTTACAAATATGTTTTGCTTGAGATATATGTGTGGTTGTTTATTTTTATGCCAGTAGCATATTTATAACTGCGTGGATGTTTAAATAAGTAAAAATGTGTTTTTCGGGATCGGCCATTGTATACCTATTTACATTCCTACACTTTTATTTTTCTTTTGAGAGAATTTGTAAGTGAGGAAATTTTTATTAAAAGCCAAAGCTCGGTGCAACAGCATATGAAGACGGAGATATAGGGACCCAGTTTGGGTTTCCAAAGTTGTATTTTTTTTCTTATGGACTGTAAACGAACTTTGGACTATGTACTATTTTGGGTATCTGGCCGATCCCCGCATTTTTACTTGTTAATTTCTTTGTGCATGAATATTTGAATTTTAATTAATTCATGCTCATTTTAAATTGCGTAGATAAAATGGCAAAATTGGCAAGCGTCGATTTCGAAGTCCTTGACTCTGCAGGGACAAATTACCTGAGTTGGCGAGTGGACCTGAAGTTCCACTTGCGTTCGATGGCCCTCCTTGGGTCCATTTTGGCTCCTTCCTCGGCCCCAGCAGCGGCCGAAGCTTCTACTACATCTAGCAGCAGCCCTACAACCACTGTATCCGAAGTAGATAAGGCGAAAGCCATAATCTACATTAGGAAACATATAGATCAGACCTTGAAGGCCGAATACTTAACGGTTGAGGACCCAAAGGACCTATGGACAGCACTGGAAGCACGGTATAAACATCAAATTGATGTTATATTACCCCGTGCAAGTTATGAGTGGGAAAACCTCAGACTTCAGGACTATAAGTCCGTCGCTGAGTATAATTCTGCACTTCATAACATCACCTCACGCCTGAAGTTGTGCGGTGAAGAAGTGACAGAACAACGCATGTTGGAAAAAACATTTACCTCGTTTCACGAGAAAGATGCAATCCTCATGCAGCAGTATCATGAACGCAACTTCACGAAATTCTCTGATCTGATCTCATGCCTACTTAGGGCAGAGCAAAATCGAGATTTACTGCTTGCAACTCATAACTTGCATCCAGCTGGCACTGCCCCAATCCCTGAAGCCCACCATGTTTCTCCCCAGAAGTGGAAAAACAAGAGGAAGCCTAAAAACACTAAAGGGAAAGCGGTAATGAAGCAACCAAGAGGTGCAGCTCCCCAGACAAACAAAAACAATAAAGGGAAACGAAACTTCACTTGGAAGCGAAAGAACACCGAGCACGTTTCACTTCCAAAGAAGACCTGGGAGGACAAATGCCATAGATGCGGCATGACTGGCCATTGGTCCAGAAACTGCCGCACTCCTCGCCACCTACAGGATTTATACCAGGCGAGCCAGAAGTCTCGACTTGAGATAAACTTGGCTGGTGTACTGCCGCCAACTGTCTTTACTGCTAAAGACTTCGAGAACGACGACCTGCTCGATTGAGCACTATCTTTTATCTATGCATTTAGAATTCGATGTATCTTCATCTTTATTTTGCTTTAGTACGATTTTTTATTTTCGAATGTTATCTACATTTTCGCTCAAATAAAATTTCGTTTTTGCTTATATAGATGATGTCTGAGTGCCTAGTGGACAGTGCCTCAACGCACACAATCCTTCGCGATCATTTCTATTTTAATAGCGTAAATAAATATGACGGTCCTGTTATCACAATTTCAGGACTGTCCCAAATAATCGAAGGATCTGGTGAAGCAATTATATTGCTCCCAAATAACACAAGACTTCTAATAAAAATGCATTATTCTCTCCTAAATCAAATAGGAATCTCGTAAGTTTCAAGGATTTCCGTTTAAACGGATATCACTTAGAAACCAGAGATGAAAATAAGGTTGAATATCTGATTGTCACTCGTCATAAAGATGACCAGAAGATCATCTGCGATCGATTCAAGGGACTCCCGTCGGATCTCTACCAAACATACATTCAACCAATAGAAGCTAATATGACTGAGCACCAGACGTGCCAATCACTGCCAGAGTTCCAACTCTGGCACAATAGACTTGGTCACCCTGGAACAGCAATGATGCGACGCATCATCACTGAATCCCGTGGACACAAATTGAAGAACCTGAAGATTCTTCAAAAGGGTGAATTTCCTTGTCTCCCTTGTTTCAAGGGAAAACTTATAACGAGACCATCCCTCCTGAAAGTGGGATTAGAGTCTCCTGGATTCCTTGAGAGAATTCATGGTGACATTTGCGGGCCTATTCACCCCGCAAGTGGCACATTTCGGTACTTCATGGTACTGATTGATGCATCAACCAAATGGTCTTATGTGTGCCTTTTGTCCACCCACAACCTAGCTTTTCCAAAGATATTGGCACAAATAATTAGTTTGTGTGCTCATTTTCCCAATAACCATATCAAGAAACTACGTCTTGATAATGCGGGAGAATTTACTTCACAAGTCTTCGAAGACTATTGCCAGGCAACGGGTATTGAAGTTGAACATCCTGTAGCACATGTTCACACCCAAAACGGATTAGCTGAGTCCCTTATAAAGAGACTCCAATGGATTGCATGTCCATTGATTATGCAATCCCAGTTGCCGATGGATGCTTGGGGGCATGCTATTTTACATGCCGCATCACTTATTAGGATAAGACCCTCTGGAGGTCATACTTTATCCCCGATGCAACTAGCATATGGCGCACCTCCGGATATCTCTCATTTGAGAGTGTTTGGTTGTGCGGTATATGTCCCAATAGCACCACCTCAGAGGACCAAAATGGGTCCTCAGCGTCGTCTAGGTATATATATTGGGTTTGATTCGCCCTCTATTATCAGATACCTTGAACCCCTGACGGGTGACGCATTCAAGGCACGTTTTACTGACTGTGAATTTAATGAGAAAATTTTTCCTAAACTGGGCACACAGTCTAAGAAGCCAGAAGCTCCTGAGACCATTAGTTGGGACCAGAAGTCTTTGTCCCTATATGATCCGCGTACTAATCTGTGTGAAGATGAGATCCTAAAGATCCTTCACATCCAGAATACAGTACATATTTTGCCGGATAAATTCACGGACAACCAGAAGATTGTCCGTTCACACGTCCCTGCTGCCAATACGCCAGCTAGGATTGACATCCCCATAGATGGATGCAATCCACCGGCAGCAGAATTGGCTGTACCTCAAATGAAAAGAGGACGCCCACCAGGTTCAAAAGATAAAGTTCCTCGAAAGAGGAAGACTCCTGGAGATACTAAGATTATCCCTCCACAGGATGCTGAGCTCAGACCAGCTACTTCTCCCCTCCTGATTTCCCCAGCAGAGGAAACAATAGGAGAAACATCATTAAATTTTGCACATACTGGAGAAGTACTAGACAGAAATAGCA